>PVKV010005175.1:46231-118885 GCA_004027835.1 Alouatta palliata
GGGGAGGTGTCCTCTGGGTGGGGGAGGTGTGAGGTAAGGATGGGGAAGTGTCCTCTGGGTGGGGGAGGTGTGAGGTAAGGATGGGCAGGTGTCCTCTGGGTGGGGGAGGTGAGAGGTCAGGATGAGGCAGGTGTCCTCTGGGTAGGAGGGTCTGTGAGTTCAGGATGGCCAAGTTCCCCTTGGATGTAGAAGCTGTGAGGTCAGGATGGAGCAGCCACAAGGGGCCTTCCCAGGAGCTGACCACATTTTCTTTCTTGACCCAAGTCATGGTTGCCCTGGAGTTGCTTTATTATCATTCCTTAGATAATCCGTTATATTTTATGCACTCTTCTTATTTAGCTTAATAAAGAAAATAAAAATAAGAGAGTTAAAAAGACAAATTGTTCTAGCAGCAGTTCACTTAGTGGACATTTAAACCCTGTTTCACCCAGCAATGGGAACACTGCAGCCCCATAACCTCGGCTGGGGTGGGGTTCCTGGGGAGGGGTGAAGTCGGGGCAGTTTCCAGAAGCTTTGTGCTGTGTGCTTCAGACCCTTATCTCCAGAATTAAGTTGCTGAGTATGAATGAGGCTGACACAGAAAAGCTCTGTTTATTCACAATCCTTAGCTGAGTTCTTGGTGGTGTGAGTTTGGGGAAGGAGGAATGCATAAAAATGATGGCTTTGCACACTGGCGTCCTGGTACTGCTACGTCCCTGTCTCCTTCCCAACACACACACACACACACACACACACACACACACACACACACACACACGCTGCCATTTTTAAAAGGAATCCCAGTTAAGGTAAGCATACCTTAAAAGCAAAGCCTTATCTTCGCTTTCCATCGAGCTCCCTTGAAAGAGCACGCTGTCTGGCTGGTAGTTCTCTAGGAGTCTGTTTTCTTTGTGGCAGCTGCTGAACCCAATGAATCAAGCCAATAAACTATTCTGACAGCATCTGCTCCTTTGATTCTTCCTTCTCTCCAATCCAGGCCCCAATCTAAAAGCCTCAGACACCATGCCCTCCTTCCTCCACACTGAAGCAGACAGCCTCTGTAACTAGTTAATGGTGCCATTCTTCAGCAAATCTGAAGGCCTTGGCAGAGGCCCAGGGGCCGGGGGAAATCAAGTTCTGCTTTCCAGTTGACACACTGACGGGGGCATTCATCCAACTGGGCACCCCTCCCCAAAGGAGACTGCCTATATGGGGAGAGTGGGGGGGCCCTCTATCCCCAGATGTGTCCTCTAATGAATTGTCACCACCTCTGACTTTTGACCATTTATTCTTTTGAGCCTTGTTTTAGTCTTTCAGAGTTTTCTATAAAAAGCTCCATCCCCAGAGAGATGTAGTAACACCTTAACACCTAGCAGAGTGAGTCAGTACCTGGCTAGGTCCCAGGGGCTAAGGGGATTGGGTTACTGTGTGGGTGGAGTTCTGGACAAGGAGAGCTGTTTCAGGGTGATGGTGAGGAGTGGTGGGAGAAGGGCACCGCGGGCCCGTCCTGGCTCCCACGCCAGCTGAGCTAGGTTACACAAGCACAACTTAGCAGTGCTACCATGAATGCGTAAGGATGGCCTGACATCTGGGAGAGAGGAGTTTCTAACTTCCCAGGGTTCTGTACTTTCATTTTAAATGTGGAGAAAATGCGAAGGTGCAGTGTGATGGTGTAAAAATTCATGAGTTGAATTCCTAACCCCCAAGGGGAAGCCCTGATTACGAGGGTGGAACCCTGATGAATGGGATTAGTGCCTTTATAAAAGAGACCTTACAGAACTAGCTTGTCTCTTCCCCCATGTGAGGACACAGCCAGAAGGCACCGTCTGTAAACCAGGTCCTTATCAGACACAGAATCTGCTGACTGCTTGATCTTGGACTCCCCAGCTTCCAGAACTGTGAGAAACAAATTTTGCTTGTTTATAAGCTACCCATTTTATGGTATTTTGTTATAGTAATCTGAATAGTCTAAGATGTTGAATCATGGTTACAACAGGTGGATTCTTTGATGTCTAGGAGATTCCACAAAAATAAGACCACTAATGCAGAGGCTTTATATTCTATAGAGGAATTTACAGACTAGACAGGTATACTGTCTTAGTCTATTAATGCTGCTGTAACAAAACATCTTAGGCTGGGTAATTTATAAACAACATAAATTTATTGCTGACAACTATGGAAACTGGGAAATCAGGGTAATGGAGACTAGGGAAGTCTAAATTGGGCATTAGCAGGTTCAGTGTCTGGTAAGAGCCCACACATTGCTTCCAAGATAGTGCCTTCAACATGGCATCTTCCTGAGAGGCAAGGAGGAATATTGTGTCCTATATGGTAGAAGGCTGAAAGGACAAAAAAGGGCTGAATGTTGTGGGAAGCCCCTTTTATAAGGGCATACAGTAAATCCAGAGAGCTTGGACGCCAACTGGTTTCTCTTTGTATGTGCCAAGATTATTGGTATCACCTTTACAAGAAAAGTTGGCCAAGGCCATTACCAAGTTGTTAAAACCACAGAGATCTTGACTTGTATGCACTGAGATGAGGCTTCCATCAGCATCTCCCCTAATAACATAACACTGATGGCAGCAGGTGAACATGGAAACAGTGACATCCACAAGGTAAGACCTTTTCTTCTTTGCCTTGGGCTTATCTACACCCCTGTGGCAGGAGGTTCTGAAGCATGGAGCATTACTGATTCTGAAATGATACATTTACGCTCTAAGCAGGGTCCACCTTTGGTTATAAACATTGTACCGATCATGAAGTTATTAAGGCAAGAACATATTTCTGGACCCTGGAGAAGACAATAGGCTTGGAGGAAAAACAGGCCTTGACCTCAAAGACACAACACAGAGGGAAACACAGCTGATGAAAAGCTCAAAGATGATCATCAATGGTCCCATCAGGAAAAAAGAGATGCAAGATCAGGTTGAGATGTAATTTGTGCAGGAATACACATTCAGTGTTACAACGTAACTGGACAAGAGCCTGCTTCAGAGGCATCAGCTTCACAGTCACCATGGTTTAACCTCACCTGTGGTATGAGATGGACAGTGGGTGTGGGCGGCCCCTCCTGTGGGTGGGAAGTGTAGTGATGTGGTGGGCACCTGAACAGGGCTGCCAAGATTTTCTAAAGCATTCTGTGGACCATGAATGCACCCTGCTAGGGGCTCTGAGCTCCTTGCCCTGGTATTTGTTCCAACGGACCTATCTAACTGGTGTCTCCAGTGTCAGAGGTGAGTGAGGGCTTCTGTTTGTTTGAGCGCTGCGTGACCTCAGTCTCAGTGCTTATTTTGAACAAGGAACTAAATGTAGAGGAAAGTACGGAGGACAAAGTGCACAATTATTTTCTCTTCGATAGATCTTCAATGTCCTGCTTCTCCCCGGAGAGCACCTTCCCTGGGTTGCAGGTAGACACAGCTTCTTTCTCCTAACGTGCCCACCCTGGACGCTCCCTTCACACTGGTCTTTCCTCATGATTTTGGGGAAGTTCCAGACAGTCTCTCTGACTTGCAGCAGGAAAAACATAGTGCAATATAATATATTGTGTACATTTAGCATGACATGTAAATATTTTATAGAAGCTAAAGTAAATAATGTACATATTTGTAATGTCAGTGTAAATATTTGATAGGCTGCAGTAGGAATCCAGTATGCTTGGAGCGGGGCACAGCATCAGTGGGTGGCAGGAACAAGGTCAAAAGCAATCAGAAGGCAACCTGTTCACGACGCATCTGAAAACAACTCTTTCTCCGTCTGCCTGGCTGCTGCTTTGAGCACCTGACTCTCAACATTCAAATATTCTCTCACACGAATTATCCATAGCAATTCAAGACCAAGCCCTCTGGCCTTAGAGGCTGCTGGAAAGAGAGCAGCATGTAAGATCCTAAATAACTGCCTAATTCTATTTATTCATTTGTTGACTTGTTTACTGTCTGTCTCATCTATACAGTGGCCATTCCAGGAAGGCCCATCTTGCTTATCATCACATCTCCAGTGCGTAAGACAGTTCCTAACACATACTAGACACTCTGTCAATGTCTCTGGACTGAATAAATGGTGAGATTTGATGACAAATCGAGTAGAAAAAAGCTGCAACCCCAGCCCTCCTCGAAAGAGTGAACATTTTAAATCCATAAGTCATGCCAACTTTGAGGGTGAGTTTATTTAAATTAGTGACAGGAACTAGATAAAGTCAGTTATGTGAGGGGGTGCTGTTTTATTGGAAGGGGAAGAGGTATCTGGGGCTCCCGAGTGAGATCCACTCCAGCAGAGTTGTCTAGGAGGCCGTGGAGTTGTGAGTGGCACATGGCAAATGGGGATAAAGAAGCAGAAAATCTCGAGTGGAAGATGAGAGGAAAGTGGAAGATACTAGAATATCTTTACCACTTCCCAGATCTTCCAGGAAAAATTCTTTACATGCATGACTATGAGTAAGTGTTTCAACATTAAATGCAACCTACTATAAGCTTTCCCGGGACTAGTTACCCAGAATGTTTTACTTCATCTAAAATGCAACCAAGAATAGCATTTATAGCAAATGCTTATGTCGTATTTACCCAGACACCGTTCACATTGTTCTACATGCCTGAATGCATTTCACCCTTAGGACCCCCAAGTAGAGGAAAAAGAAATTCAGGAGACTATGTGACTAAATTATCTGGGGATGGTCATGAGCTATGTCCCTTTCGCTTGTGAGTAGAGGCAACATGTCCCTCATTCTAGATGCTCCTCTTCCTGTGTGCATTGGATTGGGTTGCAGGGAGATCTTTGTGTGAAGTTCCTGGACTTAAGGAAGGTAGAGTAGCTCCCAGGTAAACAGAACCTGCTTGGAAACAGGTCTCATCTCTTACAAAACCAAGAGCCCAAAGAATTCAAAGGCCCCAAGAGGAACTAAGTCTAACAGCTCCACCAAGAGATGCACAGAGGGTTCCAGAAGCTGTCCTTCAGCTTGCTGGCTGCACAAGAAGTTGTGTGATGTGTGCTGTACGCACATTTCTCATCGGTCTTTAGAACACAGTAAACATCAGCTGGCTTTGCTCATCAGAGAGCTGTAGGGTATGGAAGGGACAAGGGAAGAGAGAAAGGGAGACAATGGAACAAAAGCTGATCTCTCCTTTCTGATATTACTGTTGTAACAGCACAATGGCAATTGAGCCATCAATTCCAAGCTTGTAAAGCTCTTCTTTTCTCAACTTAAAGTCAAAGCTTGGGCTGGGTGTGGTAGCTCACGCCTGTAATCCCAGCACTTTGGGAGGCCAATGTGGGCAGATGGCGAGGTCAAGAGATCGAGACCATCCTGGCCAACATGGTGAAACCCAGTCTCTACTAAAAATATAAAAATCAGCTGGGTATGGTGGCACGCGCCTGAAGTCCCAGTCACTTGAGAGGCTGAGGCAGGAGAATCGCTTGAACCAGAGAGGCAGAGGTTGCAGTGAGCTGAGACTGGACCACTGTACCCCAGCCTGGCAACAGAGTGAGACTCTGTCTCAAAAAAATAAAAATAAAGTAAATAAAATCAAAGCTTGAAGTTCTTATACCATGGCACCAGCCAAAAGAAAGGATGACTTCTTTCCCGTATCCCACCTGATGATGTTCTGAGATGGTTTTGAAATGTTGTCTAGACCTCAGTGAACCTGTCTTGCAAATCGCGCCTCTGTCAGGAGGTACCCACACGCATGTCACATTATCCGTGGCTCTGAAGTGCTGTGGATGAGGGCCACAAGTGAGCTAGATATCTCAGAAGACAGAGAGAGGCACGTTGTTTTTAATATTCTCAGTGCCAGAGAGGACAGTGTTTAAACATTCTCAGTGCCAGAGAGGAAGCTGGAACCCAGCAGAGGCCTGAGTTGACATGCTGGGTCTTCTCCAAGGCCAGCTGTTGGGGACTAGATCCTCAAGTCCTGCCATTTAGACAAGGCGGAACACATTTCCTCTGCCTTCCACATTTGAAGCAAGAGTCCGGACTGAGCGTCAGGGTCACCTTGGTGCATGTTCATGACCTTCATTCTTGAGAGCTGTTAACTCAGGAGATCTCAGCAGGGCCCACATACAACACAGTCAGGTAAGCTGACTCCAGAGCCAGAGCAGAGCTGGACTTGGGAACCAAGATCCAAGCAATTTATTGAGTCCTCAGAGAAACACTGAACTTCATTTCACTGAACTACACTTGTAGACCAATGCGTTCTAGTGGGACCTTCAGCAGCATGGAATCAGACAGAGTGTTTTGTTTTTTCTTTTTCTAGTCTTATTTTTTGCTTTGTCTTATTTTGTCTAGCTTTGTCTGTTTCACCTTGCTAGGCAGAAAATTCAGGGAACAAGATGATTCCCTTTAGTTTCATTTGGATAAATAAACATTAAATGAGCAACTACTGCTTGCTAGACTTATGCTGCCTCTGTGGATTGAGATATAAGTCATTAAACGTTTATGTGGCAAGGACTAGAAAAGATAAGTATACAAGGAGCAATAGGACAGGGACATCAGGTTCCCAACCCAGACAGGAGAAACAGCTACCTGGAGAGGTGACACTGACATTGAAGTTGACTGAGCTTCTGCAATTGTATTTTTAACTGTAAGAACATTGACAATGCAGAAGAACCCAGATTTCAAGTGAAACAGAGCTAGGTTCAGACAACAGCTCTACCACCACTTACTGTTTGCATCAGTCAGGGTAAGCCAGATGCTGTAACAAACAGCCCTCAATAGCTAACCTAAGGCATGCTTATTTCTTGCTCATAACACGGTTCTATGCAATGCAATGGGGTTCTGCTTCGTATGGGCAGTCATGCTTCTTATATACTTTTTCTCATTCTATGGCCTCATCTTCAGCATTAAGTTACAGAAGGGGAAAGAGGGAGGTGGTAGAGAAGACCCACTTGTTTTTAAGATGCCTCAGGCACGAAGTGGCATACGTCTCTCTTGCTCCTCTCCATTGGTGAGAATCAGCCACGTGGCCGTGCCTAGAAGTCAGGGGACTAGAAGTGCAGTCTAGCTGTGGACATCCCCAGAAAGGGGACATTGGTGAGTGTTAGCAACCTCTGCCACACCAGCAATATCAGATCAGTGAGGTTACCAAATCTCTCTCAACACCGAATGCTGTTGCTGCAGCTGAGACCACAGTTTCCATCTGCTAGGTAAAGTAAGGACATATAGTTTTCCATCAACCGGTCAACAAACACCTTGGCAGGAATGGTGCTGGTGTGGGAGTACAGCTGTGGACCAGAGACGCTGCGTGCCTGGCCTGATAGAGCTGACACGCATGACATCCTTAGAGCAGAATATGACATACTGTAGGATTTTCTTGGTATTCTAACTCTGAGACACCCTTTAGAGTAAACTTTATGTATATTGAGAGTGTAAAGTATTTATACCTTTCTTTAAGCAGATGAATTCATGGTTGCCTCTAACCTCTGGGTCTCATGTGCTTTCTTGGAGCACTGAAATGTTGCTTTTTTTCTTCGTGCCTGAGGATAACAAAAGAGCAGGTCATGAGGCATGACCTCAGCCTGCTGTTTTGTTTCCAGAGTGTGAGGCTGTCTGCTATAAAATACCCAGATATGTTTCCTGGTACAACATGTCTTGGAAATTATATGCTTTCAACTCAGAGCATAATTGGGTACCAGCAACGAATGTCCATGCTGCTTTATAACATTTATAACATGTTTCTTATAGGCTGTGGCCTTTTGTCCCGACTCCTCCTCCTCCAGGAGGGCGCAACTGTTTCAGAAAAGAGATTAAACCTCAAAAGAATCTGAGAGTAACCTTGAAGTGGCTATGGATTTTTCAGGAAGGCTCTGTCTCCATTGCAGGCTGGGTACTGTTACCCTGCACCACATTTGTCACTGAATCTGAAGTGGCTGTGTTTTCACAGACAATTGGGATTTTTTTAAAAAAAGGAAAGATAAAATTTATGGACGTCCCGTGGTCCCCCCAGTACCCAGACAGCAATAATCTGACAACGCTAATCTTTAGTGTTAAGGGTTTGGAAACTACAGACTAGCCCTTTGGGAAACTGAAAACGAAAATATTTAAAAGAAATCAAAGAGCAAATATCAAACAAGCAATGCCTCTTCCGTCATCTGTGCTGTTGTCTAGTAATCCTCCAAACTTTAGTTTGAGAGATCACTTGAAATTCTGGGAGTCTTTCAGGAGATTATCGGTATCAGTGAAGGCTTTGAAGTAGGGGCTGCTGGCATCTCATTACTGACAGAGATCAAAAACCAAAGCTGGAGTGCAGTCCTGGCTGCAGGGAATCATTCACACATCACAGAAGCACTCAATTATCAAAGTCTTTATGGGATACCTGCTTAACCACAAATGGCCCTTCCTGCCTCCTGTGGCCTTTCACTCCCTTGTTCTTGCATCTCTCCCGCTTGTGCTAATTCCCTCTGCTTTTCCTAAATCAAGGAAGTCTTAAAGGTTGTAGTGGCAGTTCTCTTCTACGTGAATAGCATATTTTTGATACTTTGGGAAAAATAAATAAATAAATAAATAAAATTCAGCCTTCCTGGGGTTGAATAGTTTAAGTGGCAAATGTGCTTTGATGGAAAAATGTTTGAGCAACAGGTCACTCTGTGGTTCACTGGTGCCATGGTGGGTTTAGCCATAGAGTGAAATTGGTTTACTTATGGTCTGAACTTGGCATTGAACAAGCCAAAGAGTACCTAAACTTTACCTCATGGTGCTTGTGAATTTGGACTGTTAATTAACACAGAATCAATTTCCCACCCCAAATGCTGTGTCCTGGCGGGAATTTTCCTGGGATGCTAGGAGAAGCAGGGCAGGAAATTTGAGCAGCCATCCTTGATTGCTGCCTAGGTTTTCCAGAAAGCTTCCTGCCTCTGGGGAGACAATTCCGGGTCAGGTTATCATGGAGTCATGCTACAGGCTATTATGAGAAACCTTCCTTTCTGCCTGTGCCTGCCACCTTTTGTAAAAAGTTATTGCTCTTGCACCTGCGTCACATTTGCTTAATAAAATGCCAACCTGGAACCCACCAGCAGGCAAGGTGACCCCCTTGGGTGGTTACACTATTCTGGGGTAGAACAGTTTCAATAAAATGGTGGCAGCAGAAACTATGATAGGACAATGAGCAGATGAAAGATGAGGGGAAGCTGGGCACGGGGGCTGATGCCCATAATCCTAGTACTTTGGGAGGCTGAGGCAGGAGGATTGCTTGAGGCCACTCTGGGCAACAGGGTGAGATCCTGTCTCGGACCCCATACCTCCACTACTGAATAAATCATACACTCAACTGTTGAATGCTTCTGGAGAAAGACACTTAACCTCCATCTTCTCAGACCCCGTATTTCCACCACTGAATAAACCATACCCTCAACTACTGGATGCTTCTGGAGAAAGACACTTCACTACATTTTCATGGTCTTCAACATCAGCTAGGCCTAGTGATCCCTTTACACCTCTTGTTCTCTCTCTCTCAGTCCCCACTTTTGAAACCCTTCCTCTCTTTTTAAGCTCTCTTTTCACCACCTCTTCCAAAACTCTCAATTAACTTGTTTCCTCGTCATTTTGAGGACAAAAGCCAAAGGACAGGAACTCCCCCAAATCCTAATCCCCCTCCTCGCACTGGTAGGTGTCCCATGCTCCACTCATCCTTGTTCCTTTTCCCAAATCTCAATGGAATGTGTGTCCTTTCTTCTGGTGAAGGCTAACCCCAACCTCCTGCTCCTCAGGAACCTCAACACACGTCTCACCCTCACCCTCCTCCTGTACTTTCAGCCTCTCCCATCTAAACAGCCTTCTCACTTGCAGGTTCAGATGGCCCCGAGCTGAGAAGAAGCCAACACACCCATCCTTCCACCCTGTGTTTCGCTCCAGCCTCTGCCTTTCGATTCTGATTTTCTTCTCAGTCAAGATTCCTAAAGAACTGTCTGATGTCCACATTTCCTAATCTTTATTTTATTTTTATTTTTTGAGATACAATCTCACTCTGTCACCTGGGGCTGGAGTACAGTGGTGTGATCATGGCTCATTCAGCCTCCAACTCCTAGGTTCAAGCAATCCTCCTGCCTTAGCCTCCCAAAGTCCTAGGATTACTGGCATGAGCCCCCATGCCCAGCTTCCCCTCATCTTCCATTTGCTCATTGTCCTATCACAGTTTTGTTTCTGCTGCCACCATTTAATTGAAACTTTTCTACCCCACAATAGCAGTGACTATCCTACCATTGAATCCAGTGGCGACTTTATTGGTATTCACATAACTAACAGCCCTTCCTTCTTGGAAGTCTTTTATTCCCTGGCTTTCTCTGATGTCAAGCTCTCTTCATTTTTCTCTTACCTCTCTAAGTGTTGCCCCAGGAACTATCTACCACGTAGCAGGCACTTTTAATAGACGCTTGAACAAAGAAACTCCATTCCTTCTCTCTTCACTTCTGTCTCCTTTCCTTTTCTCTTTTCTTTACTATCCTCTGCTGTGCAGAAAGCCGGTCAGAAAGCTACCCTCTGGTGGGAGGGATTACTGATCCTTATTCTGTTTTGCATGATGTAAGCCCAGTGGTCTGATCATCTGTAGGAAGCTTAGCCAAGAGAAATAGAGCCCTGGCCCAAGTGCTGACCTGCAATCATGGAACCTTCTAGCAAGAAAGGTAGCCATTGAGAGCAAGTGCTTGAGCTGGGTCCTAGTCTTTCAGGAAGTGAAAAGCTATTTTTGGCCATGTGTTATTAATATAAACTCAAAAGTAGGGGGCCATATCTTTTCCCTTCTTTGAAGTTCCTCAAAGTACTTATTATTTATGCAAGATGTTTGATGACTGAAAATATTTCCACAAAACCCTTCAGCCTGTGACTTTATCTGACAATTCTTAAATGCAACTTCAAGTCTAAATTTGAAGATTTACCATTGAATCCAGCGGTGACTTTATTGGTATTCACATAATATTGGTATTCACCTACATATTTTGGAAAAGTCATCATTTTCTTTCTATTAACAAATCTTGGATATCAGCAGCAAGAAGGAGACGGGGTAGTTCTGTGCAGTTCTACCTCTCTTCTGTACCTTTTCTCTGGCATTTTGGTAGCACTATCATTGCCCACGGTCATGGGGAAAAAAACAGCTCAAATAAGTAAAAATGTATTTGGATTATTGGGGGCCAATATTGTGCCAAGAACTGTAGTAAATACTCTGTATATTTCAGTTCTAATCTTCACACCTATTTTGTGAGATAGCTGTTGTTACTCCTATTTGACAAGTGACAAAACTGAAGATGGACAGGAGCCTTATCCAGGGTCATGTAGGTAGCCCCTGGTGTTGTTGGGGAGCCAAGAGCCAGCGCTGCTGGGCCCACAATCAGTGTCTGGCCCCACAAGCCTGCAAATGCTACCCCCATCAAGGTCGGCACTGACCACCATGTTCATGCAGCCACTGGGCAATGCAGTCAGGCACAATCATATTTAACCAGCAGGATACGATGGCTCACACCTGTAATCTCAGTGCTTTAGGACGCCAAGGAGGGATGACTGTTCGAGGTCAAAAGTTCAAGACCAACCTGGGCAACACAGTGAGACCCCATTTCTACAAAAAATTTAAAAAATTAGCTGGCGGCGGGGCGCAGTGGCTCACGCCTGTAATCCCAGCACTTTGGGAGGCCGAGGCGGGTGGATCACAAGGTCAGGAGATCGAGACCACCCTGGCCAACATGGTGAAATCCCGTCTCTACTAAAAATACAAAAATTATCTCGGCGTGGTGGTGTGCGCCTGTAATCCCAGCTACTCAGGAGGCTGAAGCAGGAGAATTGCTTGAACCCGGGAGGCGGAGGTTGCAGTGAGCCGAGATCGCGCCACTGCACTCCAGTCTGGCGCCTGGCGACGGAGCGAGACTCTGTCTCAAAAAAAAAAAAAAATTAGCTGGCATGGTGGCGTGCACCTGCAGTCCCAGCTACTTAGGAGGCTGAGCTGGAAGGATGGCTTGAGCCCAGGAATTCGAGGGTGTAGTCAGCTATGATGGTGCCATTACACTCCAGCTTGGGTGACAGAGGGAGATCTCTTTCTCTTTCTCTCTCTCTCTCTCTATATATGTGTGTTTGTATGTGCATGTATGTATGCATATGTATGTGTGTATGTGTGGGTGTGTATATATAATATATATACATGTATATGTATTTAACCAGCTGATGCATTTATACTAAACAAGCACAAATCTCACCTCCTTGCATTTTCTGTGTTCCTCTGGTAACAATGCTGAAAAACAACAGAAAGAGCTAAATGGAGGGAGAAGAGAACAGGTTTCATTGCAGAGGTTCATTTAACCATTCATCAAAACCACTTATGGAGCTAGGTGCTTGGGAGACTCCAAAATGAGTAAAATCTTACTCCTTCCCTCGGGAAGCTTACCATTTAGAAGAGGAGACAGCCAAGTGTGCAGAATCACAAAAGCATGAGGAGGAAAGTGACAGATGCCAAAGAGAAGTTCAAAGGGCTCTGCTGAGGGGAGCCAGTGATAGCAGGGACCTGGGAAACAGCTCTGTCATCAACGCTGGAGACCAAGTGTAGAGCATGGAATGTTCCCTGCCCTTGGCATAACACAGACCCATGCAGCAGCAAAACCATAGCAAGGGGATGGAAATAGTAGAACAAGAAAAAAAAAAGGTCAGGAAGAAAAAAATTTTGAGCATGGAGTTAAATACTTTGAAATATTCCTAAAAATTTCTCTCTCTCTCTCTCTCTCTCTCTCCCCGTCGCTCTCTCTCTCTCTCTGTGTGTGTGTGTGTGTGTGTGTGTGTGTGTGTGTGTATGTGTGTGTGTGTGTGCACATGAAAAGAGGGAGTCCATAAATGAAATCAGTAAAGAGAGAACACAAAGGCGGAGCTCTGAAGCCATCTGGCCTAACAGAGAGTCCACAGCCCTCCAGTGTTTGACTACCATCCAGGCTATCAGGAATGTGTCACCAGGAGGAAATGGAACCTGGCTTAAGTAGCTCTAAAGCCAGATTTCAGCTGAGATTGCCGGAGGGTGCCTGGAGAAACAGGAGCGAAAGGAGATAATAAGCAAAATGGCTTTGCATTTTTTTCCCCTCCCGTCTCCTATCACTGAACTGAACAGACAGGCCTTTCTGTGCCAGTGTATACATTTTCCTAGGAGCTAGCGGGGAAGAGTGGGTTTATTAAACTGTGATTGGATCTGAAGTATATGCAGTTTCTATTGTGAGGTTGTCCGGACAATGAGGGTGAACAAAGAGGACAGTAACAGGCATCCGGATACTTGCTGAAGCATGAAGGGGAGTCCAAAATATCCATATTGATTGCACCCCTATCGGGTTCAAGCCACTTTCTTATGTCAGTGAGTCACTTCTGCTTATTGAACCATAAACCCCAGACAGAGTGCATGCCCCCATGTCGCCAGGGCAGCCCTGTTCTTGCTGCCTGGAGGGATGTTTTACGGATAGACCCCAGATACCCAGGGCACCGACAGCAGTAGGAGCAAACACATTTGTCACAAGTTTTGAGGGCCTGATGTGAGGTTTCAAGGATTCGTGGAAAAATACGTGATGAAGAGAAGAGTGGTATTTCCTCAAGAGCTACATTTGAATCTGGAGAAATATGATTCCTCTAGATCTTCCTAAATTCTTAGGAATTTGATTCCTTATTAAGGAAAAACTCATTTTAGTCCCTGCTAGGTAGAATTTTGGAGAAAAAAGCATAGCGACAACTGATGTATTTGTTGGCTCTGACTTGGACACAGTAGATCATGGGCCAGTTCTGAAACTGTCCCTTTGCTGTCTGGCTCTTTCCCCAAAGAGAGCACCATTCTCATTGCTGCATCTCTGTATGTCATATGTTTACTGCTCTGAGAGATACACACTGCCAAACTACGCCCAACGCACCTCTCTAGGGGGAGAACGACTTTGGTTGAACTGTGAGCTGCCTTATGAACAAGGCTGATCTGTGAACTCGTAATTGGATCCTCAAAGCCTCTGCTTGAATTGCGGTCAGATTAATGTGAAGGCATTCAGACCTAAGTCCAATGCCATGCTGAGCATCTGGCACGACCACAGTCCTTCCCGCATCTCTGAAGTGCCTTCAGACTCAATCCTGGTTGCACCTCCCAGACCGAGAGGTGGCTGTCCCTCTCTTCCATGGCACCCAGCTCTTCCATAAAGGCTGAATCAGCACCTTCACCAAGGGTAAGAGGTCAAGGACTGTGTGTGTCCGGGAGGGGAGACATAGATTGTTGGAGGAAAGAAAAAGAGATGGTGAATACACTTCACCACAGGCAACACATGAGGCTCTGTGCTTACACAGATAAACGCTTAGTGTTACAGCCTGCTCCACGACTAGAACACATCTACATCCAGAACATCCAAACGATACTAGGGCACAAACATCCTGGTACTTCAAAGTGCGTGCGTGTGCCTGTGTGTAGCAATGAGCATAATATTGGGTTAATTTCTGAGCAGTGTACAACAATTCATTCAGCAAATAGTTGCCAAGTATCTACAGAGTTCCAGGCACCACTCTGTGCTATGCGAATACGACAGTAAGCAAAACAAAAATCCTTCTATGAAGGCAGGAGATAGGAATACTCAAGTATAATATTGTATTCGTCATCCCATGATCAGTTCTGTGTAGAGAACCAAAACGGGGTGAGGTGTAGACCACTGAAGGTTGCGAGGTGCTTATAATTTTCGACAGAGTGGTTAAGACAGGCATTTGCCAAAGACCTAGTAGAAGGAATGGCTCTTGCCATGCAGCTGTCTGGGGAAAGAGCTTTCCAGACATTCACTTCTAATGAAATGCTTTTCAAAAATGCACAACAGGCTGGGCACAGCGGCTCATGCCTATAATCCCAGCACTTTGGGAGGCCGAGGCGGGTGGATCACGAGGTCAAGACATCGAGATCACCCTGGCCAACATGGTGAAACCCCGTCTCTATGAAAAATACAAAAATTAGCTGGGTATGGTGGCACGTGCCTGTAATCCCAGCTACTTGGGAGGCTGAGGCAGGAGAATCATTTGAACCAGGGAGTCGGAAGGTTGCAGTGAGCCGAGATTGTGCCACTGCATTCCAGCCTGGTGACACAGCAAGACTCCATCTAAAAAAAAAAAAAGCACAACAAAATTATGATTTTTTTTTGGCAGTTACCCCCAGTATGAAGGCCTCCATTATCTCTTTGAGGTCACAGGATTTTGTGGGAGAACTGAGACAGAGGGGCTGGCCGCAGCCTGGCGGGGCAGATCCACCTGAAAGAAGGAATCTGGAAGTTTCTGAGTGATGAGGGCCATGACAGGGCAATTGTGTGTCCTCAGGCAAAACTGCAAATGCAACAAGCAACCAAATTAAAGGATGGAGGGAGAGAAAGGGCCCCCACCAAACTTTTAGATCCTATTCTTTCCTCCTTGTATTCGATTTGTAATAAAGTTCAATTCAGTTTAGATACTAGGTGCTATGGTTTGGATGAGGTTTGACCTTGCTAAAACGCACGTTGAAATTTAATCGCCAATGTGGCAGTGTTGGGAGGTGGGGCATAGTGGGAGGTGTCTAGGCGATGGGATGAGATCTCTCATGAATAGAGTAATGCCTCCCCCTCCCGACCTACCATGAAGGGAGTGAGTTCTGGCTCCCACAGGAACGGATTAGTTCCTGAGAGAGCAGGTTGTTAAAGTCTGGAAATACAAAAATTAGCTGGGCATGGTGGCGTGCACCTGCAGTCCCAGCTACTCAGGAGGCTGAAGCAGGAGGATCACTTGAACCCGGGAGGGAAGGTTGCAGTGAGCCGAGATCATGCCACTGCACTCCAGCCTGGCGACAGAGCAAGACTCCATCTCAGAAAAACAAAACAAAACAAAATAAGTCTGGCTTCCTCAGTTATTCTCTGCCCTCCTCTCTTGCTGTATGATTTCTTTGCACACATCCACTCCCCTTCTGCCATGAGTTGAAGCAGCCTGAGGCCCTCCTCAGATGCAGCTACCCACTCTTGAGCCTCCCAGCCACCAGAATTGCAAGCCAAATAAACGTCTTTTCTTTATAAATTACCCAGCCTCAGGCATTCTATCAATGCAAAACAGATTGAGGTATAAGGTATTATTAAATATGTGCACAAATGACTACTGGTGTCTCATCAAAGGGCACATCTCTAGGATACTCAAATGCAAAACAAGAGAAAACACATCAGTAGTCCAGGTCTTGTCTCCAAATAGAGGCCAATGGAGTTCAGCTTCGAACTTAGAAGACCTCATCTCCTGATACAAAAATATATGGAAGTTTAGTCTCTCTCTCTCTCTCTCTCTCTCTCTCTGGCTTTTATCGTCCCATGAAGAGAGGGAAGAATGACTTCTTTCTGCTTCCAAGGCAGTATTTAGCATAAGAAGAATGATACTCTATACTCTGGGCACCATGACTGGTCTCAAATGCCTCTAGGATTCACCCTGATGACCATCGATCAGATAGATGCTGGCAACCTCCAGCTACTCAGTGCTAGCCACCCACACATAGTTTCCCTAATGTGAAAACTAATGTGAGTCAGAATCCATGGCCTCTGAAAACCCAGACAAGAGCCCCTTTTCCAGTGGAAGCAATGGTGCTATGTAGTCTGAGGTTGCAAAGACTGCTTGGGATATTGTATGTGAAGAATTGTGAGGGGTGAAGTTGGAAGAGGATAGTTGGAAGGGGGCCTGTGAATAGCTGCAGTACAAGGTGCTTCAGGCTCTAGTCCCCACTCACTTTAGCTGTCACTTTAATCATTTACTAACACTTTATTTGTCTCCATTTCCTCATCTATAAAACAGGCTGTGAAAATTAAACCTTACTTTATCAGACTGCAATGAGAATTGAATGAGATAATATCCATAAAGCATTTACAACAGTGCCTGAAAGATAGTAAGCACTTAATAATAGTAGTAACTCTTTTTACTATTCCTAGGAAGCAAGAAAGATTTTCACCTCGACTTTTTGGTTTTCTGTGTATTTTCCAGATTTTCTGGAACCTAATCTTAAACTCTGCTAAAGAGTCACTGGCAGATAAAGAAGGAAAACCTTTGCTCTCCCCATGGAAGACAACCTGAGGGAGTTTCTGATTAGTTCATATTTTAGGTATACTTTTCTTTCCCTTCTTCTTTTTATTTTTCTTTTATTTTGAAAATGAGTCCAGGCATGGTGGCTCATGCCTATAATCCCAGCACTTTGGGAGGCAGAGGTGGGCAGATCACCTGAGGTCAGGAGTTCAAGACCAACCTGGCCAACATAGTGAAGCCCTGTCTCTACTAAAAATACAAAAATTAGCTGGGTGTGATGGTGGGCATCTGTAATCCCAATACTCAGGAGGCTGAGGCAGAATTGCTTGAACCTGGGAGGCAGAGGTTGCAGTGAGCCAAGATCATGCCACTGCACTCCAGTCTGGGTGACAGAATGAGACTCTGTCTCAAAAAAATAAAAAAATAAAAATGAGGAGGGGGTGGAAATCGTAATTCTATATATATTTTAAAGACTACCAAAATTTAACAATGTTACCTGGTTCAGTTACTTTTTAGATAAACTTTATTGTATATTTTAAGGTATATAATGTGATGGTTCATACATATCTAACAGAGAGAGAGAGTAAATGGTTACTGTAGTGAAATAAATTAACATATCCAACATCTCACATGGTTACACATTTCCTTTCACTGTGGCAAGAGCAGCTATAATCTATTTATTTAGCAAGAATCCTGAATGTAGCACACCATTAACTATAGTCCTCATGTTGAACATTAGATCTTTCAATTTGTCTATCCTACATATCTGCTATTTTGTATACTTTGACCTCCATCTTCTCATTCCCCACTCTGACCTTGGTACAGTCAACTTTACTTTAGATTTACCCACTTAATTCTATATCATTTTTCATTTCTTCCTGGATTTCTAATTTTCTTTCTCATCCTCACTTCTGCATTTTCTATCCTTTTTTGTGTTTTATGCTGTATATTTTCTTCTGGTTCATCTTCCATCTCACTGATACTTTCTTCAGCTCTATCTACATTGCTCTTATCTCTATCCATTAAAACTCATAATTTTGTTTTTATATTTTTCAGTTCTGGAATTTCTATTAGATTCCTTTTCAAATCTCCTATTTCATGTTTTATACATTCAAATTATCTTTCAAAATTTTTAATTTTTTAAAAAACTCCCTTGAACGTAGTAAGCATAGTTATCTTAAAGAATGTATCAGAAATTCTTTTTTTGTCTTAAAACAATGAACACATATTCATGTGCAGTTCTGGAGACTAAAGTCTGAAATCAGGATTTCAACAGGGCTATCCATTCTCTTTCTCAAACGTTAGAAGAGAATTCTTATTTTATAATTCTATCATCTGGAGTCTCTGTGTGTTTATGTCTGTTTTCCTTTTTTTGGTGTGTTTCTTATTGTGTTGTTTTGTCTCTTTTGTGCCTGGATATCTTTTAATTTTGTACTGTAAACTGTATTTGTAAAACTGTTTGTAGAAATTATATGAGAACTCTGTCTCCAGAGAAGTTTTTTTTCTTCTTCCAGGCACCTCAGTGCACTAGTCCTTTTGAATCACCTGAACGCAGTTTTAGGGACTGGAATTTTTTGTGTCACCCTATTTGACACTGAGCAGAAATCTATTTGAGGAATGACTTTTTTTTCTCCTACTGTTCATCCTTTCTGGGCCTCAATTAAAGATCCAAGGGGTCACCAGAGTGTTCCACACTTCATGAGACTGGAACACCTATTTTTGTCCTCCCAGACCCATGAGGCTTCTGTCTTATTCATGGTTTGGCTTAATCAAATCTTATCTTGGTTAGCTTTTTTATACCTTCAAGGAGATTTAAAAAGTAATTTCCCCAGATTTTCTGATTGTCTTTAGCAAGAGAACTTGTCCAAATTATCCTAAGAGCAATATAATTGTCAAACTTTCCACTGAGATGTTTTTTATGAGGCTCTGTAAATGGTATAAGTGAAAGATCTATATAGAATTATTATCCTTGGTGCTAATACACAGCATAAATTTGGGTAAATAGCCTCAGCTTTCTGGAATGGCATTCTTATTGTACATCAGGAAATTCAATGATTTCTTGGCTAAGGACTTTCCAAAAAGAAAAATATAATACATTGAAAACAGAGTTCTTTAAATCATGGGAGTTTATTTATGACTTTAAAAATCATGTTTAATTTTTTAAATAGAGATGGGGCCTCACTTTGTTGCCTAAGCTGGTCTCAAACTCCTGAGCTCAAGCAATCCTCCTTCCTCAGCCTCCCAAAGTGTTAGTATGACAAGTGCGAGCCATTGCATCCAGCCTAAACTCATGGAATTTTAAATTGACTAAAAGTGACAAACATGCCTGCAGTAAGCCTTCCTCTAATTCCAGTATGTTTGTCAAGAACCTGTGTCCTGAGATTGAAGGCAGTGCTGATCACAACGGTCATGTACCTGAGGACGGAGAAGCCCACCTGTGTCATCAGGGTCCATGCTAGAGGTAGGAATAGGAAGGTACCAACCACTTCGTGGCAGCTATGGCCCCTAAAACTGGAAGATCAAAGAAAAGAGTATGAAATGACTAAAACACAGAAGTTTGGAAGAAGAGCCCATGGAGCGAAAATGTAGACCTGTGAGGAGGGGGCCATGATGGTGCCTTGGGAACTTTGAGGAGGGGCCCCAGGGGGCTGACACTCAGCCTCTGAGGACAGTCCCTGTCAACTGCTGCTTAGAAGGCACCATGAAGTTTGTTCTGGGAGTGCTGGAAAAGCTGCCGACTAGAATCAGTGGCTGCTACTGGAACAAACTGCTACGGCCCAGAGAAGGACGCAAACAGGAAGCAGCCCTTCTCCCTCATCCAGCCTCAAAGCTCCTCTCTATCGCCCCCCAATGGCAGAGCCTCATATAGAGTCAGCTGGCAAAGGATAAACGCCACCCGGCCTCAGGAAGCCGATGACAATAGGATGGATTTAGACTTGACTGCTTACGTGTTAATAACCAGCACACCTGTTTACCATCTTCACTCGGATCTAGTTTATTTAGTCACGCTGTCACTATGGATTACTGGAGTTTTAGGATAATAAGCTGCGTTTATGCCCCAGAAATTTATATTATTTTGTCTATATAAGAAATGTCAGGCCTGACTCTGTGGCTCACCCTTGTAATCCCAACACTTTGGGAGGCCAAGGTGGGTAGATCACCTGAGGTCAGGAGTTCAAGACCAGCCTGGCCAACATGGTGAGACCCCATCTCTACTAAAAATACAAAAAAATAGTCACGCATGGTGGCATATGCCTGTAATCCCTGCTGCTCAGGAGGCTGAGGCAGGAGAATGGCCTGAATCCAGGAGGTGGAGATTGCAGTGAGCAGAGATTGCGCCATTGCACTCCAGCTTGGGCAACAGAGCGAGACTCTGTCTCAAAAAAAGAAAGAAAAAGAAGGCTGGGCGCAGTGGCTTATGTCTGTAATCCCAGCACTTTGGGAGGCTGAGGTGGGCGCATCACGAGGTCAAGAGATTGAGACCATCCTGGCCAACATGGTGAAACCCCATCTCTACTAAAAAATACAAAAATTAGTTGGGCGTGGTGGCGCGCGCCTGTAGTCCCAGCTACTTGGGAGGGTGAGGCAGGTGCACTGCTTGAACCCAGGAGGCAGAGGTTGCAGTGAGCCAAGATTGGGCCACTGCACTCTAGCCTGGCACCTGGCAACAGAGCGAAACTCTGTCTCAAAAAAAAAAAAAAAAAAAAAAGAAAGAAAGAAAGAAAAAGAAATGTGAGTACAGTACTATCTAGCAAAAGAAAGTGGATCTTCAGAGGGATCACTGAAAAAGACAGCCACTTTAAGAAGCAAAGGCTTATTTCTTCTATTCTCCTTTTCAACGTATCTGTATTTTATTCTTTAAAGAAATAACCTTAGGTTGTCCATTGACATTCATTCCATTGCCTTGTAATGTACCATGAGACAAGAGTTCTTGCCTCACATTCCAACACCAGCAACCTCTGAAACATCAGCTCACTCTCCTGAGGCCCTGGGGCTTTCCATGACTCATGCTCTAACATGAGCCTCTATCTAAATACAGGCAGACTCTGAGGGAGCCTTTCCTAGGTGACCTGTGATTAATCTAGGTAATCATAAACAAATAAGGTTTCTTCAGCTTCAGTTCCCTGAATTTATCTCTCCCTTTCTTTCTTTGCCACTGTGGAAGGACTGGCTCAAATAGTGTCAAAGATCAGATTTCATTATGGCAAACTGTATTGTTGTCTAAATTCTTCTTCTTCTTAAATTAGTATTATTTTTAGATACTGGGGTCTCACTATGTTGCCCAGACTGGTCTCAAACTCGTCAGTTCAAGCCATCCTCCAGCCTCAGACGCTTAAGTAGCTGGGACTTCAGATGTGTGCCACCATGCCTGGATAAATGATTTTTTTAATTGTGGAATATGTTATACCAAGTAATATTTGTTGTTAATTAAGCATTTCATTGATTTTGGAAACCCTTCTGTTACCCTGAGACCCAGTGTAACTGTTTGTTTCATAATAAAGGAGTTGTACGTGCATAGTGGCGTGCTGACAGTTATTCAAAACAAGCCGAAGGGAGAGAGGCCCTACTTTAGAAATTTACACTTAAAATAATCAGCACAAGTACTAACATCCATAGACATAAACATACTTTCAGGCAGGCACAGTGGCTCACGCCTGTAATCCCAGTACTTTGGGTGGCCAGGGTGGGAGTATCGTTTGAGCCCAAGAGTTTGAGAATATCCTGGGCAACATAGGAAGACCCTGTTTCTAGGGGGTGGGAAAAAAAAAATATATATATATATATATAATATATAATAACTGGGCATGGTGGTGTGCACCTGTGGACCCAGCTACTTGGGAGGCTGATGTGGGAAGAGTGCTTGGGCCCAGGAGGTGGAGGCTGCAGTGAGCCATGATGGCACAATTCTACTCCAGCCTGGGTGACAGAATGAGACCTTCAAAAAAACAAAACCCAAAACATACTTTCCTATTTGCCAATATGAAGCAGCCAATCATAAGCTAATACCAAAGCAGAAGCATTTTATAAATGAATCCTGGACTTTGCTGTTAGGGAGAGTGATTATAAGGAGAACTTCAAGGCAAGAAATACTTCATACCAGTAGTTGCCTTCTCCAATTGCAAACAACAGAAACCATCTGCAGTGAGTTTAAGTAAAAGAAATTTATTAAAAAATATTTAACCACTCACAGATTCCACGGAAGAGCCAGAAAAACAGTCTTAGAATCAATGGATCTAGGAAGAGTACTCAGGTCACAGTGGCCTAGTAGAGGGCACAGATACTGAAAAATGCCCTTTGATGCTGAGTTCTGGCCTCTGCTCTTGGAAATGCCATTAATTCTGTCTCTGGAAACCCAAGGGTATCTGCTTGCACCATGGGTTCTGGATACATTTGCTTCAGATACAGTCTCACGGGGCTGCATCTGGTTGCCTAGGTATGGACTACATTCCCTGAACCCTTGCTGCCAATGAGACTGAAAGAATGTTTCTCTGCAAGGGAGAAAGGGCAAGTTTGGAAGGCGCTGACTTGAAAGATAGGGAATTCGAAACACAGGAAGAGTGTTTAAAGTTGCTGGCTAGCCAAAAAGAATGGAAAATGTCGAACACATTTCTCAAAGCATGGTGCTTATCATCTGCATCATAATATATTAGGATGCTGAAAAAAATGCAGATTTCTGGGCTTTATCCTCAATCTTCTTCTCATTATTTTTTGAGACAGAGTGTCTTACTCTGTCACCCAGGCTGGAGTGCAGTAGTGCAACCATGGCTCGCTATGGCCTCAAACTCCCTGGCTCAAGAAATCCTCCCTCCTCAGCCTCCTGAGTAGCTATGACTACAGGCACACAATACCACATTCAGTTAATTTGAAAAAAAATTTTGCAGAGATGCGGCCTTGCTATGTTGCCTAAACTAGTCTTGAACTCCTGGGCTCAAACAATCCTCTGACCTTAGCCTCACGAAGCGCTGGGATTATAGGTGTGAGCCATTGCATCTGGTCAACCCCCAAATCTTATGAATTAAAATTTCCACATTGAAAGTAGCAACCTACATTTTCCTCCCAAGCAGCCTCCTTGGGTGATTGTCATGTGCACTAAAAAGTGAGAACACTCTTGCGCAGTATTGTTTTGTGTTTGATTTATTTAAATAGAGACACCCAAACTGGGCTTTAACTCCTGGGCTCAAGAAATCCTCCTGCCTTGCTCTCCCAAAGTGCTGAGATTACAGGTGTGAGCCACTGTGCCTGTCATCCTGCACACTTTCTATTTTCAAAAGGACTTTTAAAATTTTTATTTTATTTACTTTTGGAATCGAAAGGAAGATAGCTATACCTTTCTCAATCAGAGATAAAAATCTCTGTAACTCTCAATAAGAAAGCCCTCTGCTTTGGACTAGAGAAATGATAAGTGTCTGCTCTTCTCTTCACAGGAGAAGCATCAAAGGAAAAGTATTAGGGTGTAATTAGCATAGACTATGAAGTGAGATGACTTGAGTTTCAATACATACTATCTCAATTACCAGTGTGTTGCAGATTGTATTTTTCAAAAAAGGCCATAGCAGTATTTCCAATTCTGCAGGCTCTTCTAGAATCTTCTAGAACCTTGCCTCTCTCCCAACAAGAAATGGAGACAATTTTTTCTCTCTTTGCATCTAGGCTGGCCTTTGTGACAGCTTCTACCGATTTGTGACTTCTGAGTCTAGGTCATAAAAGTGCTACACACTACTACCTTGTCCTCTGAGAAGACTCCCTCTGGGAAACCAGCCTCCACACTGTGAGGAAGCCCAATTTGCTGCAGAGGAGAAGCTGACACAGAGAGAACTGAGGTCCCTACCTCACATCAGAAGCCAATTTACAGGCCATGTCAGCCATCTTGAAAGTGGGTCCTCCAGCCCCAGATGAGCTGCTCCTCTTGATACCACAGAGAGCAGGGACAAGTCACTCCTATGGATCTTTCCCAAAATTGTAGATACTGAGAAAAAGAAACAATTGCAATGGTTTGAAGCCACTAAATATGGGTGGTTTGTTATGTAGCGATAGAGGACTGCTAAGGAGATGAGTCAGTTAACTTCTCTGTGCCTCAGTTTCTCTGTATGTAATATTGGGAAAACAAATCCACGTCATGGAGTTTTAATGAGAATTAAACAAGTTTTGATATGTAAGTACTTAGAAAATGGCCTGGCCTGAGTGGCCAGGCACAGTGGTCCAATGCCTGAAATCCCAGTACTTTTGAGAGGCTGAGGTGGGAGGATTGCTTGAAGCCACGAGTTCGAGACCAGCCTGGGTAACATAGCAAGACCTCATCTTCACAAAAAATTAAGAAAA
The DNA here is from genome assembly GCA_004027835.1 of Alouatta palliata. Taxonomy (NCBI): domain Eukaryota; kingdom Metazoa; phylum Chordata; class Mammalia; order Primates; family Atelidae; genus Alouatta; species Alouatta palliata. Next base: position 70,494 of record PVKV010005175.1, read on the forward strand.
TTAGCCAGGTGTGGTGTTTTTTCATACAGAGGAAGTTGAGGTAAAAGGGTTGCCTGAGTCCAGGAGTTTGAGGTTGCAGTAAGCGTTACTTGCACCACTGCACTCCAGCCTGGGAGATCAAATGTGACCCTTTCTTAAAAAAAAAAAAAAAAAAAAAAAAAAAGCCTGACTCCTGACTTACAATAAGTGTCATTTCAACAAAAGAGGTAATGGTAGATGAAAAGATCAGAACGATGTAAACAGACAAGCCAGAACTCCTTTAGACTTGTAGTAGTAAAATTACGTTAATTTCACATATCTGAGGTGGGGTGGGACGATTTAAATTGGTAACCACTGAAATGGTAACTTTTTAAAAACATAAAATGAGTTGTACTCATTTAATTCTAACTACAATTTCAGCCAGACTAACGTCAATAATATCTGTTTAATTATAATGCATCATTTATTCTTAGCCTGTGAATCATTTATTCCTGTCATTGCTAAGTAAGGACTCAGAGGCTAAATACCTGGTCTGTTTTCAATCTCCCTTTCCCTTAATGAGTGACCTTAGCCAATTACCTCAGTTCTCTCCAAAGACCTAGAAGTTTCCAAATAAACATTTGGAAAATAAAGCTGACAGATATGATACAAATGTTGGTTCTTCCTGTTATTCTGGCACATGGTTGTGTTTACCAGGCAAATGACCTGTTGGAAATAACCGAACGGAGAGTCAGAAAATATGACACTGCAGCTCAAATCTGATAAAAACCTCCTCGGGCACTAACATGCCATGGGGATCAGGAGCCAGGAGGTGGGCCTTTGCTCAAGGAGGCATTGGGCAGCACGAAAGGCATCTAGAGGGCAGGTGACCCTCCCAGGGCCACAAGCACAGCAACTTCTGTCATCCAGCAGTCTTTGTTGGGACAGGACAATGGTCTAGTAAGACGAGTCCTTTGTATTTTCCCTGTATCTTAAAATATCTCAAGCCATTGTATTCACTATCTATTGCTGCATAAAAAATTTGCCCCAGAACTTTTTTGGAAAGTTTTCTTTCTTCTTTCTTTCTTTTCTTTCTTTCCTTTCTTTCTTTTGTTTCTTTTCTTTCTTCCTTCCTTTCTTTCCTTCTTTCTTTTTTCTTTCTTTCTTTCTTTTGTTTCTTTCTTTCCTTCCTTCCTTCTCTTCCTTCCTTCCTTCCTTCCTTTCCTTCCTTCCTTCCTTTCTCTCTTTCTTTCTTTCTTTCTTTCTTTCTTTCTTTCTTTCTTTCTTTCTTTCTTTCTCTTTCTTTCTTCTTTCCTTCCTTCCTTTCTTCCTTTCTTCCTTTCTTTGTTTTTGAGACAGGGTCTCACTCTGTTGCCCAGGCTGGAGTGCAGTGGCACAATCACAGCTCACTGCAGCCTCAGTCTCCCAAGCTCAAACGATCCCACAAGAAGCTGCTGCTATAGGCAGGTGCCAGCACACCCAGTTTATTTTTTAAATTTTTAGTAGAGATGAGGTCTCTCTGTGCTTCCCAGACTGGTCTTCAACTTCTGGGCTCAAGCAATTCTCCTGCCTCAGCCTCTCAAAGTGCTGGGATTACAGGTGTGAGCCATTGTACCTGGCCCCTAAGTTAAAAAACAAAACAAAACAAAAACGGAAAAAAAAAAAAAAAAAAAAAAAAACAGGCAGGGCAGGGCATGGTGGTTCACACCTGTAATCCCAGCATGCCAGCACTTTGGAAGGCCGAGGCAGGCAGATCACCTGAGGTCAGTCGTGCAAGACCAGCCTGGCCAACATGGTGAAACCTCATCTCTATTAAAAACACAAAAATTAGCCAGGTGTGGTGGTGGCACTTGTAATCCCAGCTACTCGGGAGGCTGAGGCAGGAGAATCACTTGAACCCAGGAGGCAGAGGTTGCAGTAAGCTGAGATCGTGCCACTGCACTCCAGCCTAGCAATAGAACGAGACTCTGTCTCAAAAATAAAATAATAAAATAAAATAACAAAAAAAAAATCCTTTCCCATCATATTATTGTCATGTATGCAGTTTCATAGTCTACTTCTTCACCTTTTTCTGGGGATAACTTTAAAACAAGTAGCCATATACAAGTCGTCTGTGAATACATTCGCTGTTCAGGAAAACTGCATCTAAACAGTCCCCTGGGGACTAGCGGCAAGAGGAGTGCCTGGGGTCTTAGTGGAAATGCAAAATTGTAGGTTCCACTCCAGACCCACTTACTCAGAATCTGCATTTTGGCAAGGTTCCCTGGTGGTTAGTATGCACGTTAAAGTTGGCAAGCTCCCTTCTAGGACTGTCATTGAAGAGCTGAGAATCACTTGTTTTTCTAAAAGTTATACATGCATCCAGCATATGAGAACAATAAAATGAGATCTGTTTAATTACAATGAATTGTTTATTCACTGGAAATCATGGCCAGTCTTGCAGCTCAACATGGTGAGTATTTGAGAATTTGGAGATCCTTCTTTCTCTCTGTCTCCCTGTCTCTCTCTCAATCTGTCTCTCCCTCTCCCCTCCTCCCCCTCTCTCTGTCTTTTTCCTGCTCTCTCTCTTTCTCTCTTTCCCTTTTTCTCCATGTCTTTCACCTGCATTGACTTTATCATTTTATTTTTCTATGGAAATATTGAAACAATTGAGACTTGTTTTTGTTTTTCCCCATCACTTGGAGCTGACCCCTTTCATCTTCGATGCAGCCAATTTCCTTCAAAGCTAAATATTAAACAGATCTGTCTTCTGACAGCTGACCCCAAATAGGGACGAGCAGTGGTCCTCGCCCCAGGGGTGGAGAACTGAGCCGACAAAGGTAGAGGAGAGACAGGATGGAGCCAGTTCCTGTCCCACAGGGAAGCCCAAAAGTTGTGGCTAAGCCGACACACAGCCAAACAGCCAATAACCAAACAACTGATAGCTCTGGAAGGCATTCCTGCAGAAATTCCTCTTTTGCCAGAGGGGGAAAGGGTTGCTGATTGAATCTGTCTGCCTTTCAGATGGACTTACAGAGACACAAGAGTTTTAATGCTAACAGAGAGGTAACATCTTTAGATACTGTACCGGAGCAAAGTTTTCTGTGTCTCTCATGTGACCTAGAGTTGCATACTGGTATTTTTTGTTTCATCAACTTGTTATCCTGTTAATCAAATAGCAGCAGTAAATTTAATTAAGTAGACCCTGTTCTAAAGAACACATGTTTCATAAACATTTATTCATAGCAAAGGAATAAAAGAAAGCTAACTCTTCCCAAATGCCTTGAGAATCAGTGGTCCCGACTCACTGAAGAGATGGGTGAAGACTGCAGTCTTGTGATCTCTGGCCAAGAGATAGATGCCACCTAGTGTCCTCTTTACTGTTTCTGGGACTTGTATCTCTCAGCACAATGTGCTATTGATCTCGAGTCTGATATGCTGTATGTCAACATATGAAAACAGGGAAGAGAGGAGATAGGTAAGTGTGAAAGGAAAACATCTTGGGCTCTCAAATCACTGAGCTAAAAGGAAAATTCCAGCTGGAAACGGCCCAAGGCAAACCTGCCTCCCATTCTACTGGAAGTCATCCCTCTGCTCACTGAGACAGATGCATATTCTGATTGCCAACCATTCGTTTCTCACCTAACTGTGAGAAAGCCCCCTCCTTGCTTGAGTTGTCCCCACCTTTCTGGACAGAATCAATGCACTTCTTACATACATTGATTAATGTTTCACAGCTCCCTAAAATGTATAAAACCAAACTTCGCTCTGACCACCTTGGGCACATGTCATGAGGACTTCCTGAGGCTGTGTCAGCAGCACGGTTCCTCAACCTTGGCAAAATAAACTTTTTTTCTTTTTCTTTTTTTTTTTTTTTTTTTTTGACAGAATCTTGCTCTGTCACCCAGGTTGGGGTGCAGTGACGTGATTTTGGCTCACTGCAACCTCCACCTCTTGGGTTCAAGCGATTCTCCTGCCTCAGCCTCCCCAGTAAGGGATTATAGGTGCACGCCACCACCCCTGGCTAATTTTTGTATTTTTAGCCGAAACAAGATTTCACCATGTTGTCCAGGCTGGTCTTGAGCTCCTGACCTCAGGTGATCCACCCACCTCTGCTCCCAAAGTGCTGGGATTACAGGCATGAGCCACTGTGCCTGCCCCAAAATAAACTTTCTAAATTAACTGGAGACCTGTCTCAAATTTTCAAAGTTCACAGAGGGAAAAAAGAGAAGTGACCTTTTCATATCCATAGAGAGAGAGCTCTGTAATGTTATGCAAAATGGCAGAAATGCCACTTTGTGAAAAGAGACAATGGTTTTAACAAACAGAAAAAAGTCTTCTAGTCATTGTAAATGACCAGAGTTTTTAAAAGAAAAAAATCACAAAAGTCAGAAAGTCTGCCTATAATCCTGAACCAAAAAATAGAGTCAGAATAAATAGTTGGTCGGGACGTATTTGCTTACATAAAAGGAAAACTGAGAAACCAAGGAATCTGGTTCACAAAGTCTTCTTAAGCCCTGTGATTTCAGTTTTGTTCTTCATTTCTTGTTATTCTGGATTAGAGTGTTATTCTTGTGATTTTTGAAAAATGAAAAATATGGGCTTATACTCTTGCCTAATACATGATTTCTGGAAATAAGAGGTGAAAAAGTGAGTTCATTTCTTCTTCAGCCCAATCCTAACCACGTGTGAGCTAAGGAATTCTTTATTTTATATTTATTTATTTTTAAGAGACGCACTTTGCTCTGTTGCCAAGGCTAGAATGCAGTAGTGCAATCGTAGATCACTGTAACCTCCACCTCCTGGGCTCGAGTAATCCTTATGCCCTAGCCCCCTGAGTAGCTGGGACTATAGGTATGCACCATCATACTTGGTTAAATTTCTTTTTTTTTTTTTTTGCAGAGACAGAGTCTGGCTACGTTGACCAAGCTGGTCCCAAACTCCCGGCCTCAAATGATCCTCCCATTTTGGCCTCCCAAGATGCTTACAGATAGCCACCATTCCTGGCCAGGAATTCTTAATATGTTTGTAACATAAAGAAGAAATTAGGGATATACTGGATTTTGTTGTTATAGTTTGGTTTTTAATTTAAGCTATACCATAGAGTTTTGTGGACACTATGAAACCTAGGACCATTACTATGTATCTAACAGAGTAAGTGTTCTAATGGGGGCAGTGGAGAGTAATATTAATAGTTGTGAGTGTAAGGTCTGACCACGCCATGGACGGCATGGTGACCCCCTGTGACCCACACGTACACCTCTGGAGGAACTTCCGGAATTAGAAACCTAAAGTGGCTGGAAGATCATGAAAAGCAGAAGAACTATCAACCCCTGTGGCACCTAACGAACCTGAGATGTTCTTCTATTATTCTTATTCTGGCCTCCACTGACAAGGCCATTGGACTTTGTGACCGACCTTGGCCAACCTCGTGACTCCACACCATACAACCCCCTCCCAGCTTGCAAAAACGGCCCTAAACTGGAACTTCTGTAACTTCCCATTGCCCACCCCAAACCTATAAAACCAACTCCTATCCCACTGCCCTTTGCTGACTCTCTTTTCGGACTCAGCCTGCCAGCACCCTGGTGAATAGACAGCCATGTTACTCACACAAAGCCTGTTTGGCTGGGGTCTCTTCATTCAGAGTGTGTGCGTTTTAACGGTGTGTGTTATTTCTTGAAAAATCTGACAATAAGTTCATTGGGTGAGTAGCAAAATCATAACCTCAGAGAGAAATTTTTGAAACAGAAGGGCATACTATCCTTTGGAGAATTAACTTCCTTCAGAGCTTCCATTTACATTCTTCTTATTTTTCTGCTTTGCCTTTACATATTTTTTTTTAATTTACATATTCCAATACAATCCTAAAATCTTTCTGAAACAAGCGAGATTATAAATTTATTATTTTGATAATTGTTAGAAATTAATTTTTATATATTTTTTAAAACACAAAGTTATCCTTGTGACCACTGGCATTATAACATATTAAAAAGCAAGGGCTCCTCCTAGTGATACTGCAACTCAATGCCGTATACTGATTCCAGGTGCATTTATTATCTTTGTTGTGTAACAAGTTCATTATCCTAGTAAACACACACTGGAAATCTGTTGAATTCAGGCATCAATAACGGAGATGTGTATTTTAGGGAAACTGCAGTAAGTCCTTCACGCCACTAGGGGCCATTTGACTAAATTCTCTTCCCAGTTCAAAGGAAAGGTCCCCAGTGGTGGACTCCCAGGGAGCAAAAAGAAGGACCTCCTCCCACCCTAAAGTGGGATATTCTAAGGGTAGAATCAGGCTCATCATACTCAATAAATCAGTATTTCTCTGATTCTATGATTTTTTTGAAACCTCTTTAAAAGGAAAAATAAATGTGGGTTCCCCAATATTGACATGGGAGTGGATTACTGTACCATAGAGATGCAGGTACAAAATGACTGCTCTGACCATAATTGCCAACAAAAAGGGGTAGAATGAAAATAAGAAAGTTGATGTCCCTTTCGCTATTACCTGCTGTGGTCAGATATTGCCTGCCTACTCTTTATCCTAAAAAAAGAAATGGGGCTAACGTTGCTACCACCCACTTCCGTCAAACCCTCCTTTCAATATGCAATTTGTCCTGTTATGTAAGATGAGAAGAATTGTCCCAGTTGTCTGGAAAAAAGGGTTCTTTTTTTTTTTTTTCTCCAGACAGAGTCTCGCTCTGTCACCCAGGCTGGAGTGGAGTGGTGCAATCTCAGCTCACTGCAACCTCTACCTCCCAGGATTAAACGATTCTCCTGCCTCAGACTCCTGAGTAGCTAGGATTACAGGCATGTGCCACCACATCTAGCTAACTTTTCTATTTTTAGTAGAGACGGGATTTCGCCATGTTGGCCAGGCTGGTCTAGAATTCCTGACCTAAGGTGATCCACACGCCTCGGCCTCCCAAAGTGCTGGGATTACAGGTGTGAACCAGTGCACCCAGCTGAGAAAGGTGCTCTTTTCTTTGTCCTTCCCTGCCTCTATTCGCTTCCTAAGTGGCACCATTTCTACCCAGGTACACCAAACATCATTGTCTCTTTGAAGGTAATTCAGGAGATTGTATGTCATTAGGTTTTATCACAATTGCACACAAGGACAGGCTATTGGACACAACCATCTAAGTACATACTTCCTAGATTCTTAGGTGGCCGTGCAGCACAGTTCAGAGTCAGGCCAGAGCTCAGCTGACTACAGGAAGGCCTCACCTTCCCTTTGATGCGGTTACAAGATAGTTCATTTGCAACCTCACAGAAATAGCTTTGAAGAAAAGTACTGTAAGCTGTGTGGTTGTAATTGGATTTAAGTACTGTTGAATATAATATAAAAGTGACGCATCCTCCTAATAATTAAAGTTGTCATCTCCAGGTTTTATTCAACATTTGAATCATGCTCAGACTTGAAGACTTGACTTAAAGCTTAGATGCTTCATCTCCAAAGGAAGCTGGCCATGGAGTGTAACCGGAAATCTAGTCAGCAATCTGGAGTTTTCCTCTAGAAAGTGCCGTGGTCTCAAAATGCAGTCTTGGGTATCTGGACACAATGCCACAAAGGGTGAGTGCTAAAAAGAAAAGATTTCAGGATTGAGGGACATGGCTCCTTCTTCTAATGTACATTGTGTTGGGACAGTAGGGTGAAGGCCGAAATGTTCCAGGTTGGAGTCTTTCTGTGGTTTTAGTTTGCTTATCCTGGTATCTGGAGTTGAGAGGAAATCAAGTTTGAGGACAGGAGGCAGGAGTTTTGCCTGTAAATTACAACAGAGTCTGAACTCGCAGGGACTGCCAAGAAGACAAAGTGGTCACAATTGGCTCAGGCCTGAAGCCAGGGCCCCTGCAGAGCCGGAGCCCAGCTGGGGCCTCCTCCCAGGGCCACTGCAGCTTTGCCTGTGCTTGGGTGAGAGACAAGCTCTGTGCTGCTTCCTCCGAATTACGAAAACAAGCAGGCTGGGCCAGGATGGAATAAATGAAGCTGAAGATGAAAGACATTTTTAAGACGGACATGAATTAGAGGGCTGTGGCGATCTGATTTTGTCTTTCGCATTCATCTGTCTTCTCTTTTCAGCAGTGAGGCCAAGGTGGATGGTCAAGCCACTGGGACTTGTATGAGAGCCTCTGCAGGCAGAAGGATAGCAAAGATTTAGAAACCGTGGAGTGGACTCACGCTCAGGAGAGCCATTAAGCCGGGGCCTTGTCTGCAGGTTCTTCACTCATGCTGAGAAAGTTTGTCCTTCTTGCCACCCGTAATTTTCCTGGAGAACTGAGAATAAGAAAAGCAACGGGACACCCATAGAGTCCATAGGTTCCTAGGTTAGTTCTACACGCTCCCCTTCTCCTTCCAGAAACCCGAGATGTCAGATTCCTCAGGATTCCTTTGAGTTCACCCTAAACTGCTCACGGCAAGAACATCAGTCCGTTTGTCTCTTGAGACAGTCTCTGGCATGTTTATGAAAAGATGACTGGAGACCCTAGTTTCACAATCAACAATGTACCTAAAAATAGAAAAAAAATCTGTTCCAGGATAATTTTGTCTCTGAACAGCAAGATCAACAAAAGATGCCTTCAGGGAATGAGTGGTCCCCCACTGAAGTCTAATGAGACTCCAAGCCGCCTCTCAGAGCAAGGGGAGGGGTAGCTCCTACACGCTCCTCTCCCCATCAGCTCTTACTGACTGGTAGCACAGATGAAGCTGTGCACAGTAAATGCTGCCTGTGAACCATTCTGACCCCATCACCTGGGGCTAGGTGGCACTATTCAAGAACCATTTCTGCGCAAGGCAAGGCCGGGGTCTAATTGGTTGGAAAGCTTTGTATGAAACCCAGAATGCTACTTACCAAGGCTCTCTTCCCCTAAATTTTTAAATCCTTAGGTAATTCCCTGGAAATGTAATCCGGATGTTTCTTGACTCATGTATATTTAAACTCATCCCACTGTTGTTTCCAGAAGACATTTGATGGATATTCTGGGTGAGTCTTTTGTCTTGACGCAATCAAGGAATCCCATTAGTTAGTCTCACAAAAGTCCACATGGACTGCTGTGAAATCCAAGTCTGTCTTATGTTTGCTAACTTTTTTTTCCTTTTCTATTTTCTCTTTGTTTGTTTGTTTGTTTGTTTGAGACAGATTCTCACTCTGTCACCCAGGCTGGAGTGCAGTGAAGTGACCTCGGGTCACTGCAATCTCCACCTCCCAGGTTCGAGCAATTCTTGAGCCTCAGCTTCCCGAGTAGCTGGGATTACAGGTGCCCACCACCACACCCGGCTAATTTTTTGTGTTTTTAGTAGAGTTGGGGTTTCACCCTGTTGGCCAGGCTGGTCTTGAACTCCAAAGCCCAAGTCTCCTCTTGCCTCAGCCTCCCAAGTTACTGAGATTACAGGCATGAGCTACCATGCCTGGCCATAGGAAGCACTTTCTATTCCAGTTGGTAGATATAGAGATATCTTATTATCCTTACTGTTTATCAGTAGACAACAGATTCCAAAACACAGTGAAGATTCATCACAGGGTTTTGAAGTCACAGAGACTTAGGTCAAAGTTCTGTCCCCCTCCTCCCATTCCCAACTATGTGTATAGGACCCGGATGAGCTACCGGAACTCTCTGAACCCCTGTTGCCTCATTTTTCAAGTATAGACAATAATATTTAACTCATCACTTTTAACTAATGTTTATTGAGCACTTACTATGTGCCAGATATTGTGCTAAGAGTTTTCCATGCATCATTTTGTTTTACTCTTATGATTTCCTCATTCTATGGGCATGAGAACTGACACTCACAGCATTCACACAGCATGCCGAGTGGCAAATCGGGAACACAGACATCATTCTGTATGATTCCAGAGTTATCATCTTGCTGCTGTGAGTATGAAATGAGACAAGACGTGTATAGATGGGGCACTTAGTAGCTGTGGAGGAGAACCAACACTAAGAACCTGCCTACTGTGTGCCATACCCTAGACATGCTTTATTTCCAGGCTGTCATTTTGCTTATGCATACAAGGTTTTTGTGGATGTGACAATTGTAGCAGAGGATCACAGGGACACGTGCACCTCTGACTAACGTTGTCCTCCTCCACCAAGGACACCTTTCCATCCTTCCGAGGATGTAAGCAAATGGTAAGTGAGGAAGGAGGCAACCACTCAGAGAGATAATTTCCAAATCAATCCTTGAAATGGAGCCAGGCACAGCGGCTTGTATCTGTAATCCCAGCATTTAGGAGGCCGAGGAAGAAGGATTGCTTGAGGCCAGGAGTTTGAGATCAGCCTGGCAACATAGGGAGACTCTGACTCTACAAAACAACAATATTAAAAAGTTAGCTGGGCATGGTGGTGCATGCCTGTGCTTCTAGCTACCCAGGAGGCCAAAGCAGAAGGATTACTTGAGCCTAGGTGTTTAAGGTTGCTGTGAGCTATGAAGGCACTACTAAACTCCAGCCTGGCTGACAGAGCAAGACTCTGTCTCAAAAAAATAAAAAATCCTTTAAATGAATGGAGCCAAAGATATCTCGGACAGACTCCATACTCTTCCTAAACGGATTTAGGTAGGCCCCATTTCAGTATGAACATAAGTCTAGAAAATACAAAAGGAGGAAGAATTTTCTGTCCAATGCTTTATTTGTGCAAATGACAGGACTTCTAAAGCTTTCCAACAACGTAGCAGCTGGCATTATTCAAAAGGGCTGACAGTAAGCAGGTGCTCTGTCCTCTAAAGGTTTCTAGAAGCTTACATGGTCTATATTTGGTCATCCCAATTTAACTTCCTATTTTTCTGATACAGAAGGAATGTCGTTCTCTGTAGAAATATGTGTTCTAAAAGTCCCTTGGCTACTCTGATTAAAAAAAGAAACATGTTTGTGGGACTAAGATATTGAGATAAGAACGGACACAGTAGTCACAGCAGACACATAGGAGGAAGAAAGGAGCTGATGAAAATGGGAACCTTTTTTTTTCTTTACAGTTGCCGCACAGAGGCGATAAACCCCGTAACTATGCTGATATTCTGATGATGGAAGGACACTGCTTCCAAAGAGATGGCAGTTTCCATAGAGCTGAATCTACGCGAGCACATATTAATCTCTTTTTATTCTAGGAGGAAGAGAATCACATCACAGAAAAGTCATGAAATGATTGAAATGTTCTTTTCTGTTCTCCCAAAGCGTCATTAAATGTATGTTTAACCTCATCATGTACTCTGATTAACACACATGCTTGAGATGATTCATTATAATGATGACAATGGGAATTTCCAAAGAACACTTATTCTGTGCCACGAACAGTGCTAGCCACTCGACGTGAATTATTTCCTTTAATCTTCTCAGGAATTTTGTTGAGAAAATTGAGACTCTGATTTTAAGTGACTTTTCTAAGGCCGTGTGCATAACGCATAGGTTTGAGTTGTGTCTTTGACTGCAGGTCCATGCTAGTCCACACCTCCTACCTCTGAAACAGCAGTGATATATCATAAGAAAAGGACCAGGAGATGAAGGGGGTGGGAACTGGCATCTGCCCAGTACTTGGTCTGTATCAGGTACCTCACATGTTTTCGCATGCTCAACTCGACATAATTAATAAGTAGGTGAGCTGAGACTGAACACCAAATGGATCTACTTTCATAGTTCACTCACATTCCCTCAAGTGGACTTGCTGCCTGATTACTTTATGTGAGTTAAAAAAAATTAAAATAGGTATGAAAGTTAAATGTAGGCACCACCTAATCCCGAAGCTAACTAAAATCGATACTGGGAATTGAACTTAAGACATTGGTACCCTGATTATTTACTGCTGCATAACAAGTTACCCCAAAGTGTGGTGGCTTTAATACAACAATTTATTATTATTATCACAATTCTGTGGAATGAAAAATCAGGCGGAACACAGTAAAATAGCATGCTTCTTTTCTTCTCCTTCTTTATTATTTATTTAATTAAATTTTAACTGACACAAAATAACTGTAGATATTTATGTGGTAAAGTGTGATGTTTCAATACATGCATGAGTTGTGTAATGATCAAGACGGGGTATTTAACATAGTCGCCACCACATACATATCTCTCTTTTTTTTTTTTTTAGACAGTCTCACTCTGTCACCCTTAGAGTGCAATGTCGCGATCTCAGCTCACTACAACCCTCTGCCTCCTGGGTTCAAGCAATTCTCCTGCCTCAGCCTCCCGAGCAGCTGGGATTACAGGTGCATGCCACCACATCTGGCTAATTTTTGTATTTTTAGTAGAGACGGGGTTTCACCATCTTTGCCAGGCTGGTCTCTAACTCCTGACCTGGTGATTCACCTGCCTCAGCCTCCCAAAGTGCTGGCATTACAGGCGTGAGCCACCACGCCTGGCCCATTTCTCATTTCTTTGTAATGAGAGCATTTCAAAATCCTCTTTTCTGTCTATTTTGAAATATACAACACAATATTATCAATCATAGTCTCCCTACTGTGCCACAGAACACCAGAACCTTTTCCTCCTATCTAATTACAACTTTGTACCCATTGACCAACCTCTTTGCATGCCTCGGGTGACTGCTTCTGCTCAGCAATGCCTGGAGTCTCAAATGGGAAGACTTAAATGGTTGGGGGGTAAAACCAACCGTTTCTGGTTGGGTATATCTCTCTCACTTTATCTTTCTCTCTCTCCCTCTCTCTCTCTCATACACACATACACTCACTCACACACTCTCTCTCCAAAATAGCAAGCTTGGGTTTCCTCACAATATGGCAATCTCACGGTAGTTGGAGGTCTTAAATGGCAGCAGAGCTTTGGAGTGTTCCAAGTTCAAGAAAAGGAAGTGACGTCTACCAGTCTCTTAACGCCTGGACCAAGAAACGGATACAGCATAATATTTACCATAGTCTGTTGCTCAAACCAGCCAGCAGCCTACTTGAATTCAAAGGGAAGGAACAAAGACCCCACCTCTTCATGGGAGAAGTATTGAAGAATACAGAGCCATTTTTAATTCACCACTGCTAAATTTGAAAATTGCCTAAATATATTAGTCAGCTGAATCATTAACATCAATATGATAGTCTACATGTTGAACTGCTTTTTCACCCAGGCATTAACCAAACTTGTCGATAACTATTCATATTAACCTTATTATAGATACAAACCATCCTTTGGGCTTTTTTTTAAACTCATATGTGAAGATCTTAGAAAAAGAATAAAGCAGTATTTATTAATAGTTTACCTACTGCCTAAAAACAGTGTGTTTATAATATTTCATTTAATTCTCATAATTACCTTAATGTGTTATTCCCATTTTATAGATGAGAAAGTTAAGGCTTAAAGAGATCCAAAGTGGTTTCTAAATATCAGCATCCTTGATGCCTCAAATCCTTTAAACTTTCAGGGTGAATCTTCTTTTAAGGTTTTTGAAAATTAAAAAAATTTATATATATATATTTTTTGGGGGGGTTGATACATAATGTTTTGCATATTTGGTAGTTACATGTAATTTAAATGCAACTTACTCTAGTCCACCTAAAATTTCATGTATCCAACACCTATGAATTCTTGAATGTGTGTTTCTTAGTTGTCCATTGTTCAAGTTCCCTGTTTCTGTTTAATTCTTGATCCATCAGATCTTGTCTTTAGTTACAGGTCACCGATTTCCACCTCACCCCACCCTAAATGTCCCAGCCCCTTTATTCATTAATTCCATTAAACTCCTGTTAATGTTTTTAATATATGGATCTAAGTTCTGAAGGCTTGAGGGTAATGGGGGGAAATCACATCCCACTTAGAGAAATGACTTTCAAACGAATGTTAGACAATGCTATTTTTAAAAATACCTAGGCCATTTCTGTTGCTGGGAATTTCTTACTGGCTGTTCGCTCTCACCACGTGTTATAGGCCCCTGACATTGCCTCCTTCCTGTTAGTCTCTGGAACTACTTACAGCTTCACCTCACTCCTCTCCTGGCTGCTGCTATAAACCAACATTCTACCAACACTTCTCTGCACAGCCATTAGGCTCCCTCTTTGTTTTGCCCCGGGCCATTGCAGAAACAACCTTCACCATCCAGAGAGGTTACTAAAATATTTTTATGCACAATGACACTCCTCTTTCTTTCTACTATTATCTGTTAGGCAGAAGGTGATACTGCAGCAGTTCACGTAATAGATATGCTTTTGAGTTTAGTTTTAATTAAAACAAATGTTTTTTAAATCTAAAATCACTTAGCAAATAAAATGTGCCCTGCATATAATAGATACTTAATAAATAGGTGAAGTGTGAATGAAATCAGTGCTATATCAGGAGCCATAATGTTGAATAGTAAGGAAAGCCTCAGTACTTAGTTCACAGTTTGACCACTAGACTAGCAAAACAATGAAGGCAATTCAATGAGGAAAAACATGAAATTGCCTTGGAATACACAAGGAATGGTTCAGGAAGCCCAGTGAAGAATAGTCAATGGCCACAGAATGAGATCCAAAAAAAGATGACAAAGTCTGCAGAAATTAGTATTAGTTGGATATTTTTAAGTTTATTTAACAAATACTTGAAAGGAAAATGCTTTATTTATTTGTTTGTTTGTTTACTGAGACAGAGTCTCACTCTGTCACCCAGGCTGGAATGCAGTGCTGTGATCATAGCTCACTGCAGCCTTCAACTCTTGGGCTCAAGCAATTCTGCCACCTGAGACTCCCAAGTAGCCAAGACAAGCACATGACAACATGTCTGACTACTTTTTAAAATTTTTGTAGAAATTGAGTCTTGCTACGTTGCCCAGGCTGGTCTCAAACTCCTGGCCTCAAGTGATCCTCCCACCTCAGCCTCCCAAACTGCTGGGATTACAAGTGTGAATCACTGTGCCCAGCCATAAAACATGCTTTAATAAATCTTTCAATAACTTGCAAAGTACTGTGATGGTTGGAAAGTTACCATGTCCTAAGAGATTATCTAAAGAACTGAAAGCCTGACTGTTCTGGGAATTCAAAGAAATATTAAAACAGCTTTGAATGAAGACAGAACAGCCCCAAAAGAGAAACAATGGAATCCTTTAAATATATATCAAGTAAAAGCTAACACACCCCTCCTTTTTTGTTGTTTTTTTGGAGACAACGTCTCACTCTGTCGCCTAGGCTGGAGTGCCATGGCGTGGTTTCGGCTCACTGCAGCCTCTGCCTCCTGGGTTCAAGTGATTCTCCTGCCTCAGCCTCCTGAGTAGCTGGGACTACAGGCTCGCGCCACCACACCCAGCTAATTTTTGTATTTTTGGTGGGGACAGGGTTTCACCATGTTAGCCCGGATGGTCTTGATCTCCTGACCTCACGATCTGTCCACCTCGGCCTCCCAAAGTGCTGGGATTACAGGCTTGAGCCACCACACCTGGCCCCCTCTTTTTATGAATCTTATTTTCCTCAGCATCCCGTCCTGGTGTGACACAGCTGTGTTGGCTTTTGCTGAGTGAGTTTGTTGCCCAAGATGGTGGATCACGGAAATTGTGCTGGAAAGCCACGCCCCATCTTTAGCTCCTTCTAGAGCGGTCCTTGGTTTTCAAAGGGTACACAGTGTGGGCTGGTTGTGGAAAAGAGGTATTCCCACAGTGGCAATTAAGTTAAATTTGGAGGGCCAAGTCACTTTTTCCCTTACAGCTCAGCTTGAGCCCACAGGAAACCATCTTGATCCCTCAATATAGTGCCTTCAGAATAGAAATCCAAACTGGTTCTCCTATGACATGGAGTACTGCTGAGATCGCTAAATTGCTCTGACCACTCATACATTTAGCATTTCCCTTTTCTATGTCAACAAATCCTGAATAATGGTGTTCATTATTTCACTGCATTCTCAAAAATAAAGGAGCTCCAACAAAAAATAGTTAACTGTCAAGCTATAATAATATAACAGACAACTCATTTTCATATGTTAAGCACACGTGGGGACTCATGTTTTGATGGTATCATGACTACTTTTGTGTACCTTTGTTGTAGAATTCTTAGTCTTCTCAGAATTTTTAAAAAGACAGACTTAGAAAGTAAGTGCCATTATTTTTGCCATTATTTTTTATTCAAAGAAAATGAAAAAGAACATTTGTATATATTTCGAAAGTGCTATCAGGGACTTTTTATCTTATAGGAAATCTAGAATATATATTCCCTAGTGCCTTGAGATGATTTTTAACGAATACATTAATCTCATTAGTCCACCCCTATGGGTGGCAACGTTTTATTTACCTTGGGTTTATTTTTAGCATTGTGCCTCTAAATTTTGTTTGGGGATGAAAACATGAAGGCCTTTTCTTGTATTTTCTGTAAGGCATATAAGGGCTCATTGGCTACAAACCTCTTAAAAATTAGCGGCAGGAAAAAAACAAGCATCTTTTGAAACAGTGAAATGCTTCCTTTCATTGGCAGCAGAAAACAATGTAACCCATTGTTTTTACTCTTTCCCTAAACTGCCAGGAAGCTCAGAATTAAATTTAATGTTCAGTTGCAGTAACTATCTTAAACTTGCCCTTTTATATGCTTTTTGATTTTCTGTCTATTTTAACAGACTTACTGTGTATGTAACATTTTATTGAAACTTGCCTAAAATATTTTCTGGCAGAAGGAAGAATTTAAGTT
The DNA here is from genome assembly GCA_004027835.1 of Alouatta palliata. Lineage (NCBI taxonomy): Eukaryota > Metazoa > Chordata > Mammalia > Primates > Atelidae > Alouatta > Alouatta palliata. Next base: position 87,016 of record PVKV010005175.1, read on the forward strand.
ACTCTTTAAAAACAAAAACAAAACAAGACCTGACTCCAATTACATGGAAATGTGTGGGTTATTTTAGATGTAAGCCCACAGAACAATCACCCATTCGGTTGCTTGGGAGAATTGCCTCTACGTATCCACTGTGTCCTTGTACATAAAAACTCCAAATTGAGAAAAGTAGAAAGGCCATTTCAGGCCGGGTGCAGTGGCTCACGCCTATAATCCCAGCACTTTGGGGGGCCAAGGTGGGCGGATCACAAGGTCAAGAGATCGAGACCATCCTGGCCAACATGGTGAAACCCTGTCTCTACTAAAAATACAAAAATTAGCCGGGTGTGGTGGCACGCGCCTGTGGTCCCAGCTACTTGGGAGGCTGAGGCGGAAGAATCACTTGAACCCAGGAGGCGGAGGTTGCAGTGAGCCGAGATTGCCCCACTGCACTCCAGCCTGGCAACAAAGCAAGAGTCCATCTCAAAAAAAAAAGGCCATTTCGAATTTGACTTTTCTTTTCTGTCTTTTTTTTTTTTTTTTTTTTTTTGATACAGAATCTCGTTCTGTCACCCAAGCTGGAGTGCAGTGGCATGATTTCGGCTCACTGCAATCTCCGCCTGCCAGGTTCAAGCAAGTCTCATGCCTCAGCCTCCCAAGTAGCTGGGATTATATGCATGTGCCACCATGCCTGCTTAATTTTTGTATTTTTTAGTAGAGATGGGGTTTCACTGTGTTGGCCAGCTTGGTCTCGAACTCCTGACCCCAAGTGATCTGCCCAACTTGCCTTCCAGAAGTACTGGGATTATAGACGTGAGCCACCCTGCCCGACCCAAATTAGACTTATTGATGAAAATCTACTTTCTGATTTGATTCTTCAAGGAACTTGTCCCTTGGGCATGGAGAGCAAAAAACCTCCACTTTGTTCTCTCGCTTTTATTTTTTCCTGAGAATTTTTTGCTTATGACTAGCACCCAGTATGGGTCCCTGCCTTGCTATGTGTGGTTCTGGGTATGAAAAACTGGGCAAAAAACGTATTTAAGTCCTCTTTACCAAGGGATGCTTGTTCTAGCTGACTTCTAGTGAGGTATAAAATGTCAACAAGTTGGACTTTTCAGTTCTAGTATTAGTACTGTTATATCTGATACTGCAAATTCCAAAGGGCTAAAAAAATACAGTCAAAGAAAGCCAATCAAATTGCTCTAAAGCTTTAAAAATAAACAGTTGCATTTCAATCATGGGTAAAGGCCTGGGAAAGAGGGAAGAATTTGTGGAAGTATTTAAATTAAATCAGTTTGCCCACCTCCTATCAAATTCTTAGACAAGTGGTACATTTTGGTGGGGTTCTTAAACTTTTTGTAATTGTGTAGTAAACAACAGCATGTTCAAATGTCACATGACTTATGATTAGAATCCGATGCTGAACCTTAACATCTCTTCTGAAAACAACATAGTCAGCGAATCATTCTTTATAACAAAGAGCTTGGGAAAAAAAGTTAAGAAAGGTCACAAGGGAACCTGGGATACCGGTAACCAATCAGAAGGTTTCAGGAAAAAACCAGTTTGCATTTGGTATAACTTAGAGACTATTTTGGAAATTTAATAAACCTGGAACAAAGTTATTTGAAACTTCAGTAATGAATACAATGGTTAAATTCCACTCATTCCTGCATCATGGCAGAAACACCCTTATCTCTGAACACAAACCAAAACACACAAAGTCCTGATACCTATCTGCCAGCCCTGGAGGGCAGCCTGGCAGTAGGAGAAGGAAGAAATCTCTTAAGAGCCTTCTCTTTTACCATCTGTGCTTTCTACCAAATCTGTCATCTTTTACTTCTATCCAAACTGGAAATGAAGGAGCAGGCTTTCTCAGATGGCAGACGCTACAGATGTTGGCAGTAAATATATAAATGAAATAAAAACAGAAATAACAACACACACACACACACACACATATTAAAACAACCTCCTGAAATGCACAGCTCCCTTCTACCCTCTCTAAATTGTAACAGACTTAATAGTTCAAAGGTAACTTGCGAAAGGTTTGAGTTTCTATAAAGATTAATATATTCCCCCCACCCTTATATTAATATTTTTAAAAATAAACACATTTGGTCTAGCATAAGGAATATTTAAATATAAACAGTAATTTTCACACACGACTCCATGTTTTTATAATACGAAATCAACCTAACACCAGTAAGAGTTGCAGCAGTTGACCACGTTTTTACTGCAATCTACATCCATGATTTCTCCTTGCCATTAGAAGTGATACGGAAGTGCTGGAAAGGGAAGTGCTGGAAAGGGAAGAGCTGGGAAGGGAAGAGCGTGGTCACTTTAAGTGATAAGAAACGAAGTGCTGGGTAGGGGTGGGCGTGGTCCCTGGCTAGGGCTCCACCCCTACGGACTTAGGTGAGGTCAGGCACCCTTACTTTTTTGCCCACCCCCTAACAGTTGCGTTTTCCAAGACCGCCCTGGCCCACCATGCCCCCGTCCTGGGCCTATAAAAACCTGAGACCCTAGCACGGCAGAGACACCAGCAGCTGGACCTGGAGAGGGGCACATTGGTGGAAGAAGACACAAGCGGGTGATTGTGCAGAGGGCGTGCAGAGGAGAGGAGAGCCGGGCAGAAGAGCACGACGGGCACCGGCAGGCGGGGAGGCCACTGACTGGCAAAATGACGCGGAGTTTGGCTGGGGCAGTCGGAGGAGAGCCCAGGCCGCCCAGTAGCCCGACCCCAGGGGAAAACCATCTAACTATCTCCCTTCTGACTCCCCCATCCGCTGAGAGCTACCTCTACTCAACAAAACCTTGCACTCATTCTCCAAGCCCGCGTGTGATCCAACTCTTCCGGAACACCAAAGCAAGAAACCACAGGTTACAGAAATCCCTCTCGCCTTCTGATAAGGAAGGTGGTCTCATTGAGCTAGTTAGCACAAGCCGCCTGTAGACGGCAAACTAAAAGAGCACCTGTAACACGTGCCCACTGGGGCTTCCGCTGTAAACAGTCACCCCTAGACACTGCCCCACAGCCTGCCCATCTGTATGCTCCCCTAGAGGTTTGAGCAGCGGGGCACACCCCCATCGCACGCCCTGTGAGGGGGACAAGGGAACCTTTCCCATTTCAGAAGAGTGGGGCGGAGCGCAGTGACTCACTGCTGCAATCCCAGCACTTTCAGGATCCCAGGCGTGCGGAGTTTGAGACTCGCCTGGGCAACGTGATGAAACCCCGTCTCTACTAAAAATACCAAAATGAGCCACGTGTGGTGGCAAGCACCTGTCCCAGCTACTGGGGTGGCTAAGGTAGGAGGACTGCTTGACCCCCAGAGGTGGTGAGCCAAGATCACACCACTGCTCTCTAGCCTGGGCAACAAAGTGAGACTCTGTCGCCCTGCCCCACCTTTCAAAAAAAAAAAAAAAGTGGTGGACAGTTTGCCATCTGGCATAGGGGAGAGAAATGGCCGTTTTCCGTTTCTGAAGATGCATTGCAGTTGACTTGCCTGCTCTGCCTGCCTGTCCGTGACCTCTCCAAGGAGACCCGTGTCCATGTCTTCTCCAGCCAGATCACTACCACCTTCTGAGAACAAGCAGAGCTGGGAAGAATGGTAAATTACCAAGTACTACCAGTTCATATCGCAGTGTATTAAATACTAATAAATGCTCACTTTGCCACTTCTTTCTATACTAGTTTCTTTTGGTATTTCCTAGCAATGTTAACCGTAAAACATGTATCCAAGAGATGTCCAACAAAAACACTCTTCCTTTTATTAATTACTATAAATAGTGACATAAAATGCTAATAAACACGTTTTATTGTTTGAGTTGAACATTAAGTTCCATGGATTTGAAGAGGTATGGTTTTACTGGGGACTGATAGCTTTTAAAATTGTCATCTGGATCACTGGTTTCTGCAGCCGGCACAGATGTGTACAGGAATGAGGGCACGTGGCCTGGGGTGGCACTGAGGCCGTAGGTAAATGATGAGCACATTTACAAATGGTATTTGACAGGTAAATTCATAAATGCCAAGGGATAACCAGAATTGTATGTTCCAGAAACTGATGATGTGTTGAACTTTCTCCATGCACTTCTGTCTTGTTTTCTGAGCTCAGGAAGCTGACCTCTGCAGATTGCATCAGCTGGGTCTGGGCCCCCTTGTCCTTTGGCTTCCTTCTGGTTTCAGCCAGTGACAGCCACTGTAGCAGAGAAGAGGGGAGCTCATTCTTCTGCTGAAAGCCACAGCTCCCATCTGGTGGTCTCAGAGCTTAGTGGGTCCTGTAACTACCTGCATCCTTGCTTGTAGGTTTAAGGGTGGCCATCACTCCCCTTTGCTAGCCCCAGAGGGGCTTTATGGAGGCTTGCTGGTTTCCTTGCCCTTACCTTCATATAACCTCCTTTTATTAAACTGTTTAATGATCACATTTGAGTGTCATCTTTTTCTGACACATGCAGCTATGTAGATTAAGGGAGATAACTATACTTAAAGAAATCAATAAATCAGACTTTGCTTCATCTGGTCTCTTCCTTATCCCTCTGGTCCAGTGTATTATGCAATACTGAACTATGGTGGTAATTCATAAGGGCTAACAGTCTCATGTATTGAGCGCTTAGGTGCTAGATGTTTGGCATGCATTATCTCATTTGATCTTTATTATTACCACCTGGAAGGTAAATTCTATTATCTCAATTTTCCACACAAGGAAACTGAAGCACAGACGTGTGAAGGAACGTGCCCAAGAGCCCACAGCCTGCAGCAGCCCGTGCGGGACTGCAGCCTGCGTTCTCCATTCTCAGTGCAAAATCAAACAGTGAATTTCTGGGCTCAGAGCAGTTGGTCTCAAACTGGATCACCTTCCCTGTGTCTACTGGTTTCTCCCTTTCCTGATTGCTTCTCTCTCTCTTCCCATTTTCCTGTTTTCAGCTCTGACTTCACCTTTTCTCTCTTCACCCTTTGTCCTTTACTTGGCCTTCTACTCTCTCATGAGCTGGATTTTCTCCTCCACTGAAACACAGAGCAAAATATCAAAAGCTACACACTGTTTTACGAGTCCGTCGTAGCCATTACAAATTAAGCTTATGGAAAATTCTTAACGGTATGGAAAAGGTGGGATTGTGAATTCCCTAAAACAGCACTGTCTTGTTCACTGAGCTTTCCAGTAGTACAATGCAGGCACTCAGCTGATATGCAATACACAATTTTTTAAGTTCTGTTATCAGAAGTTCATCCTGGGATTGGACTGGAACAGTAACACGAATGCCACAAAGTTAAAACAAGCGAGATCTTTTAGGAGGAGAGAGCAACTTTAGCTATGGGATAAAGCAGCTACCTTAACAGCGGAAGGCCACGTACATGTGATGACATTTTCTAAGCCCACATAGATAGGGATATCTTTGGTATTTTCTGCTTCTTGCTCACAGGACCCTACTGCTTTGGGTACCATCAGGAGCCAGGACACATTAACCCTTAGCAGACTGATTTTTTTTTTTTTTTGACAGAGTCTCACTATGTCACCCAAGCTGGAGTGCAATGGCATGATCTCAGCTCACTGCAGCCTCTGCCTCCCGGGTTCAAGCAATTCTCCTACCTCAGCCTCCAGAGTAGGTGGGACTACAGGCACCCGCCACCACAGCCAGCTAACTTTAGAATTTTTAGTAGAGATGGTATTTCACCATGTTGGCCAGGATTGTCTTAATCTCTTGACCTCGTGATCCGCCTGCCTCGGCCTCCCAGAGTGCTGGGAATACAGGAGTGAGTCACAGGGCCTGGCCCAGACTGACTTTTTTTTTTTTAATCTTTTTGGGTTTGTTTTGTGATTCTCCTGTTGAGATTTATGTTGCAAGCTCAGAAAAACAAAGAAACCCCCCACAATTGTCCACCTTAGTCCTTATAACTTCACATAATAAAAGACAGGAATTTATTTATTAATTTACAGGAATCTGGTAGAAGTGTCATATCTCAGAACCCAAATGCAAACAAAATTTCATGTCTACTTTCATAATGGACAAAGTAATAGTAACGCCCTTTGCAACAGGAACAAAAAATTCAGCAGTTACTCTTCTTCGATTCTTAGAAAAGAAAATTAAGAAAGAGCTGGTTGGCCGGGCACAGTGGCTCACACCTGCAATCTTAGCACTTTGGGAGACTAGCCTGGGCAACATGGTGAGACACCATCTTTACTAAAAATACAACCTGATGTGGTGGCGCATGCCTGTAGTCCAAGCTACTTGGGAGGCTGAGGCACAAGAATCGCTTGAACCCAGAAGGCAAAGCCTACAGTGAGCCGAGATCACACTCCAGCCTGGGGAAAGAGCAAGACCCTGTCTCAAAAAAAAAAAAAAAAAAAAGAGCTGGTCTATGCTTCTGACCCATAAAAACTAGCAGAAAAGAAGTCTTGATTGAGACATTCGTGTTGAACAATCATGCACACGCAGAAAACTCCTCAGTCAGGTCAACATAATGATTTCAATGAAGGCTTAAAATAGATGTCGAAACCTGGATATTCGAGAGCTTCTGGAGAAAGCTGGGAAATCCAAGGAAAGGTCTTGCAGAAGAGTAAGGGAGGAGATATGAGAATATCTAGGGTGACGTTTATTTAACTTACCCAAGGGTATGTGTGTATATTCATGCCTTTGTCACAACCTATTTGGGAAAACCATAAATGTCCTTGAATGACAAACTTGTGATTATTTTTATATTAGATATGCACAAATTTGCATAATAATATTTTTTGGATCAATTTATAGACAGTTTGAAATTATTCTGATTAAAACCATCCAGGGTCAAATAGAAAGCCAATAAAAACCAATGTGTCAACAAACTGTACTTTCTAATTCCACATAAAAATATAAGTAGACTCTAGATTTAAGGTGAGATTGCCTTTAACCGTGACACTGAGGGCAGGATTCAAAATGGATTACTACAGAAAAGGGCGGATCTTATACAATGAAGAAAAATTAATTAGCATTCGCTAACGAAGGCTAAGTCCAACCACTTTAATTTCCATTTTGAACAAGCTGACTTGACAGGCGGTCAGGAAAGCGGTGAGCCTGACCTTCAGCAAGGCATGTGACAATATATTTTGGGTTATTCTGCAGATAAGATAGAGAAACACAGATTGAAAGACAAAATAATAAAGTGCATTAGTAGCTGATGGAGAACAAAGGATATGAATGATACTGAGTGATGTCTTCTTGCAGAATAGTTACTTTATTTTATTTTTTTAATATTTTTTGAGACAGAGTTTCACTCTTATTGCCCAAGCTGGAGTGCAATGGCGAGATCTTGGCTCACTGCAGCTTCCACCTCCAAGGTTGAAGTAATTCTCTTGCCTCAGCCTCCCAAATATCTGGGATTACAGGCGCCTGCCACCATGCCCGGCTAATTTCTTGTATTTTTTAGAAGAGATGGAGTTTTGCCATGCTGGCCAGGCTGGTCTCAAACTTTTGGCCTCAGGTGATCTGCCCACCTTGGCCTCAGTGCTGGGATTACAGGCGTGAGCCACCGTGCCCAGCTGCAGAATAGTTTGGTGACATATTCTTACTTTTACCCTATTTAGCTCTGTTATCACTGACTTGGGTCAATATGTACAAGGCATTCTCACTACATTTGCAGGTAACATGAAGCCGGGAAGAATGGGACATATGTTGAATGAGAGATGTGGAGTACAAATAGGTGTTGGCTATTTGTCTCATTTCAAAAAATTCAGTAGTTTTCTGACATTCCTAAAAAATGAGATACTTACGTGAGGAGTCAGAAGGTTTCATGAGCTACCTCTGTATCTTACGCCTTCGTGGATAAATCTGCCTTAAAACTGAAATCACTTATATCTGCCACTCACCTTTAGTTAGCCCTATCTTCTCTGGGTATTCTAGGGTCTACGAGGTAGAGGTTGCAGTGAGCCAAGATCATGCCATTACACTACAGCCTGGGTGACAAAGTGAGACTCTGTCTCAAAAAAAAAAAAAAAAAAAGTCAGTCTGCTAAGTCTGCTAAGGGTTAATGTGTCCTGGCTTCTGATGGTACCCAAAGCAGCAGGGTCCTGTGAGCAAGAAGCAGAAAGTACCAACGATATCCCCATCTGTGCAGGCTTAGAAAATCTCATTACATGTACCTGGCCTTCCGATGCCAAGGTAGCTCATCCCGTAGCTAAAGTCGCTCTCTCCTCCTAAAAGATCTTGCTTGTTTTGACTTTGTGGCATTCATGTTGCTGCTCCAGTCCAATCTTAGGATAAACTCCCAAGGTTGCAATGCCAGTTTGGAGAGCAGGACAGCAGCAAATTCCAAGGGAAGCCCTGGGGTTATCACAAGCCCCAGCCGCCTGAGTTATGTCATGTTGCCAACTTCAACAGAGCTTGACCTCGAGCTGAACTCCTCATTGCCAGGCTGCAGAGAGCCAAGCCAAGCAGCTATAACAAGGACAGGCCTTCCCAGCCAAGCAGAAGCCCACCTAAAATAAACCTGTAACCTTTCCCCAGAAATGTTGTGTTTGTTTATAAATAGCCTAACTGCGTAGCCCCCAGACTTCACTCATGGGGACGGGAAGTCAACTTGTGTTAAACCCTCAGAGCTTCTCAGGTACCTCCCAAACTCCAGGCCTGTACTCACCAAAAATGGATCATTCATCCCTTGGACTTCCTAGAATCCTGAGATCCAGGGCAGAAAGGGAAATAGCCTCAATTTTCTAGTGGCTAGGAGGAATCTCACTCTATTTTTCCCTATGGGTAACAAAGTGCCTGAGTTAAAGTTCAAGATTTGATATAAAAATGATAGCTACCCTTACCAGGTGCCAGGTACTAGCCTATGCATTGCACATAATAACACAGCAGCACATATAAACTCATTTAATGCTCAGAACAACCTTGTAGGAACACGTCCCAAGGCTGTATTACAATCAACTCTATTTCCAGTTGGGAAAATTTCAGGCACAGAAAGGATGAGTAGCTTTCTCAGCTAACAAGCTCTGGAGGCAAGAACTGATTTGGGTATTTTGAACACAGAGTCTATACCTTTATATTCATTCTTTGCAAGCACACATGATGGAGAATCTACAACTGGTGTCAGTATCCTGAGTCAGAAGTGCCAGGAAAGTCCAGGCATCTTCAAATCTTTAAGTCCACAAAAATGGAAAGAAAATAGCAAAACGTACCACAGGATGGGGGTCTCAGCAGAATGAAGGTTAAGAGAGCTTAGAAGGGGGAATTTCCCCCTTCTCCCCCATCCTACCACCACCCCCAGCCTGTAGGCAGAATTCAATTGTAAAGGAATTCCCATTCAGAGGCTTAGCCTTAATTAGGTTAAATTCCAGCAATCCCAACCAATCTAACCAGAGAAACCAGCCCTTCCAGTGTGAAGAATACCCTTATCCTTTCCTACAGTCAAACTTGCCAGGCTATGAGTACTGGCCTCCACCCCAGGCACCCACAACCCACCCACAAGCTCTTTCACAGCAATGCACTAGGCTGTCTCTGCCTGGGCATTTCAGCAGCTGGAATGTTCTATTGGTTGGCTCTTCTCACATCTTCTGTACAAAGAGAGCTGATGTTCCTAAGAAGACTTCAATGCCTTGCAAGATGCCGTGAATCCTCAATGCCTATCACAGCTTCCATTTGCAATGACATTTTCGGTTTGTGAGGTCATTTGTTGTATTTTCTGTCTTCCAAAATCGGCATCATATATTACATAAACCAAATGTAGTAGCCAGCTTATTTTTTAGCCACTCCACTAAATGGCTCACTCAAGTAGGAATAGCCCCACTCAGGCTTTTTTTTTTTTTTTTTTTTTTTTGAGACGGAGTCTCACTCTGTCACCCAGGCTGGAGTGCAATAGCGTGGTTTCACCTCAGGCAATCTCTATCTCCCGGGTTTGAGCGATTCTTCTGCCTCAGCCTCCCAAATAGCTAGGACTCTAGGCATGTGCCACCACACCTGGCTCATTTTTGTATTTTTAGTAGAGACGGGGTTTCACCACGTTGGCCAGGCTGGTCTCAAACTCCTGACCTTATGATCCACCCATCTCAGCCTCCCAAAGTGCTGGGATTAAGACCACTCAGGTATTAAAGCATGAAGGATACTGCTTATCAGATGCCAGGACAATGATTCCAAGTATCACTGGGATCAACCAGCATTAGGTATCCATAGATAACAGTGCCTTAACACAAACACAACAGTTCTCAAACTTGAAGGTGTATTCAAGTAACCTGAGGACCTTGTTATCTTATTGTTGTGTTTTGTTGAGAGTTCTTTGTATGTGATTATTATTAGAGACAGGATATTACTCTGTTGCCCAGGCTGGAATACAGTAGCACGACCATATCTCATGGTAACCACGGGCCTTGTTAGAATTCAGATTCAGTAGGTCTGGGGTAGGGCCAAGAGTCTGTATTTCTCACAAGTTCCTGGGTGATGCTGCTTGGGGAAACTATACTTTAAGGAGCAAGACCTCGAAAGATTAATTTATCTTGAGACTCTGTGCTCTTGACGGATGTTGTACAAATTGATGTAACCCAGAAGCTTCTGGAGGGCATGCTCCTTATTAGTGACACCTCTGAAAGAAAGTAAATTTGTCTGGACTCTGGATTGGATGATCTTTTTAGATGTCAATGGTTTTAAATTTCTTGCCTCTGTGCTTTCCCTGTGCTCAGAAAATATTTCCTATGGGACTGTTTTTCTGTCTTAATATAAGCATCTCTACCTCAAAAGAACTCCCTGTCCCTGAGCCGAGGTGCAATAAAACTTTTTTCAGGGCCCTGTGGTTTGGTTATTTCATGTCTTTACATGTGGGTTACAGGATTATGCTGAAGGATGGGGGGTGAAACAAACGTCCACTCTATTGAAATTGGAACAATGACTGGAACAAGAATTTTAAGCTTTTTGAGGACAGCTACCTCGTCTAACCCCAAATGAACAAATGATGTAAGAGGCAATACAGCAGAGAAGTGAGACTTCAGGCTTTGCCGAAACAGAGACCCTCATTCAAGTCCGAGTTCTGGAAGCCGTAGGAGTTGTCACATGACGTGAGTTTCCTAAACTTAGTTTCCTTACCCATAAGAGGTGAGGCCGTCATGAGCAAGAGAGCACGAGTGAGATACGTGGCGAGACAGAGAAGGCAAAACTCATGTTTCCTCTTGACAAACCCTGGATGGGCTCTGTCAAAGCCTCCTGGCACTAAAGGTTGTAAACCACTGATTGCAAGAATCTGACTGTTAATGTCCTCCAGAAAGCATCTCCATAAGAAAGAAAGCAGAGACTCAGCTGTGGGCTCACTGAACAAACTGCATTTGGGCTTTCTCTACCCCACATCTCCAACCCTTTACAGCATCACAGACAATCGGATACAGGTTGCATTCTGCAACATCCGCTAGTAGGGGTGGTTTATTGCACTGCATAGGAAAAACATTTAGAAGATACTTTTCGAATTTTATATTTCGGGAAAACAAAACCCAACATAGTTTTTTCTGTTTAAGTTTCTTGGCTGAGTGATTATTACTTAGAATATGTTTCCTACTTGACATTTTTTTCTCTCTTTCAATCTAAGTATCTCTGCCTCAAGAAGACTGATTTAAATGACTGAGCAAGCTTCCAGCGTCCACTCCTTGCTATAATACCTCTCATCCAACCAGGAAGCAGGATGCTGGTGGAATTTTCACTCATCTTCCAATGCCACCCATCACATCCCATAATAGGAGTAAAAAGGTTGTGCTTTAAGAGCTTTTCTGATCCAAAGTACACTCCAGATGACACTGAGCAGAAAGGTCTCCAAACCAAGGATACCAGTTCCTTTTACCTTGAAGGCAATTCTCAGTTCATGTCTCATGACCACTGTTGCACCTTATTCTTGAAGCATCTTGATTTTAGAGGGGTAAATGTGAAGCAGACACTTCCTGCTAGAATCCATTGAACAAGCGCTTCCTCAATTATTATTAGGTTAGTGCAAAAGTCACTGCAGTTTTTGCCATTATTTTCAGTGGAATGAAAGAGTGTATCAACAAACCACCGCGGAGTCCTGTCTTACTTTGTTTGGGGTGTTATAACAAAATACCATCAATTGCATGCCTTACAGACACCAGAAATCTCTTTCTCATAGTTCTGGAGGCTGGAGTCTGAATCACGATGCCAGCACAGCTGAGCTCTGGTGAGGATCTCCTTCTGGGTTGCAGACTGCCAGCCTGTCATACCCTCACCTGGTGGGGAACAGAGAAGGGAGTCAAGCTCCCTCAAGACCTTTATAAAAGCACCAATTCCATTCACAAGGGCTCATCCTTATGGCCTCATCGAATCCTACCTAGTCCCAAAGGGCTCCACCTCCTAATACCATCACATTGGGTGGTAGCATTTCAACACAGAAAATTTGGGAAGACACAACATTCTATCCATAACGAGTCCCGTTAAAATGCACATTGTGATTCAACAGATCTGGGGCAAGTCCTGAGATACTAAATCTGCTTCCTAGGCGATGCTGAGGCTCTGGTGCACAGGCCAGCACGCTGAGTAGCAGCGCACCAGCACTCTCTCTTCTGCCTGATTGAACTGCAAACGCTCTTAAGGCATGCTCAAGACCTCCTCTGTATATATGTATCTCCAACTAGCCAGAAACTTGTTGCATTGTCATCAACTTTGATCACCACTTCCTCTGGGTGCCTTGGGCCAGCCTGTTCTGACTGTCTGAAGAAGGGTTCATAACGACTTCACCATAGTCACCCCAGCAAGAAGACACAGAAACTGGCCATCCTCAGCACAGCCCCCAGGACCAGCTGGATGTTTTGGAGGAGGAAGCCTGACCTCCACAAGCCTGAGGATCATAGAATTTTAAAATGAAGAAGAATCTTAGAAGTAGTCTTCCACAAAATCGTTTTATAGGAAATCAGGTACCATAATAAGAAGAATGAACACCTACTCAGCACTCACTCTATGTTCTTTAATCTTTACAACAGCCTCACGAGATACATATAATTATTACACCCACTTTATAGGTGATAAAACTGAGGCTTGGCCTGGTTAAGGACCTTGCTCAAGATCACTCATCGTATAAGTGGTACAAACCCAGCTTTGCTTGATTCCACCCTTGTGCTCTTAACTACACTTGAGCAAGGCTTTCAACCACGAGAAATGGAGCAGTTCCCTCTGCAGTACACTGTCACATCCAGGATTGGGATCTGTCACCAGACTCAGAGTTCTTTCCTCCACAGTGAGATGAGTTTATTTATTTATGTATTTAGAGACAGAGTTTCACCCAGGCTGGACTGAATGACTCGATCTCAGCTCACTGCAACCTCTGCCTCCTGAGTTCAAGAGATTCTCCAGCCTCAGCCTGCCAGGCAGCTGGGATTATAGGCACCTGCCACCATACCCAGCTAATTTTTGTATTTTTAGTAGAGATGGGGGTTTCACCATGTTGGCCAGGCTGGTCTCAAACTCCTGACCTCAGGTGATCAGCTCACCTCTGCCTCCCAAAGTGCTGGGATTACAGCCGTGAGCCACCATGCCCAGCTGATGGGTTTACCTTTTTTTTTTTTTTTTGAGAGGGAATCTCACCGTTGTCATCTGAGCTGGAATGCAATGGCCCCGTCTTGGCTCACCACAATCTCTGCCTCCCAAGCTTCAGCAAGTCTCCTGCCTCAGCCTCCCGAGTACCTGACATTATGGGCGTCCACCACCATGGCCGGCTAATTTTTGCAATTTTAGTAGAGATGGGGTTTCACCATTTTAGCCAGGCTGGTCTTGAACTCCTGACCTCAGGTGATCCACCCGCCTTGGCCTCCCAAAGTGCTGGGCTTATAGGTGTGAGCCACCACGCCCGGCCCTATGGGTTTATCTTAAAGCAAGTGTTAAGTGTCACATGTTTCTTGCCCCGAGTCTGGAAATCAAGCACATCTGCAATAATAAAACAGATTCATTATCTCACGAAGCATTTATAACTGAATATGCAATACTATAGAAGTACTACTATGTAAATCACATCCTAGCAGAAATAAAAGGTTTAGGTGTACCTGCTCCTTCTCCAAAGGGCGTATCAGATTTCCTATTGTGCCTGAAATTTGTATATTTGGTGCCCAATACTGAATACACAATGCCTTAATGACACAGCATTTTTGACAGCTATTCCCAAAAGTAGGTTGTATCTACCTAACTTCAAAGGAATTAGTTGAAAATTGTTTTCAAGCCAATAAATCAGTTGTTTGATGTTAAATATGACAAAGAGCTTCCTGAAACTGACTAATCCTTTAATAAAATAGGCTGGCTTTTTGAGTCATAAATATTGCTACAGTGTCAAATTGTTCCCTAGGAGGTAAAATTTTAAAGTTGTGGGTTCAGGTTAGTAAAGGGACAAGAGCTGAATGGGCTGGAGGTAGAGGCCATTAGGAAAAAGAATTAGTAAGAGATTATCTGGACTTATCGGACAATACAGAATAAAAAATTGTTGGCCAACATTGTACAACAGCACATGGCTTTCTGAGTATCCCAAACATACTGGAATATCATGACAGTCACTGTAGCAGGGCTTGGAGGCTGGCAGGGGGTAGAGGGATGGTGAATGGGAATCCAAAAAAGAAAACTCCATTACTATCAAAATCTCTCCTTTTTACTCCTTCTTAGAACTAAAGTTTCTGCAAGGTGATGGGGTCTAATTAAATTTCTCACTTCCTTAAGACTATAGTCTTTTAGCTCTGCTACAGTCTGCTCCCACAATGGTCTGGCCTAACTTTTTTTTGTTTGTTTTTGGGGGAGACAGAGTTTTGCTGCAGTTGCCCAGAATGGAGTGCAATGGCGCAGAATCTCAGCTCACTGCAACCTCCGCCTCCTGGGTTTAAGCAATTTTCCTGCTTCAGCCTCCCAAGTAGCTGGGATTACAGATGCCTGCCACCATGCCTGGCTAATTTTTGTATTTTTAGTAGAGACAGAGTTTCACCATGTTGGCCATGCTGGTCTCGATCTCCTGACCTCAGGTGATCCATCCACCTCGGACTCCCAAAGTGCTGGGATTACAGGCGTGAGCCACTGTGTCTGGTCAGCTTTTTAAGCAATAAAATCCTTTATTCAAAATAACTCCCACTCAGCCACAATCTGTAAGAGAGGTCAGGCTAGAGATGCCCTGGTAGAAATTAGGGGGTAGCTAGGTAAAGTCTCACTGGTCCTCTGTCTTGATTCCCATGTCCTTGAGATTCTTCCAAAAATCCAACAACTCACCAGAAAACTGTTTGCAAACTTCGAGTTGAAAACCTCAACTTCAAGATCAGAGAGTGCCTTACCAAGATCTGGGAATGCATTCGTGTCGGAGGCTGAATAGGGCCTGTCTTTGCTTCATCTAGTCCAGAATGTGTAGCTATTGAACTGCTGGCTCTCCTAAAGAAACTCCTCACTTATTCCCAAAGCCATGATTGCCCATGTGAGCTATTTAGCAACTCTCACTCAGCACAGCTCCCACGAATGTACGGAAGTTCAGGAATGTATGGGAGTTCAGGAATGTATGGATGGAGCAGAGGCCTTCCCCTTACCATGCAATTTACCTAAAGAGCCTACTTTGGTCCCTCATGCCAAGACTATTGGGCTGAGAACTGGCTGTTACACTCTAGGGCCCAAATGTAATTACTGTATTCACTTGGATGATGAAACAAAAACGAAGACCAGAATCTGCTAGATGCACAGTGTGATAGATTAATGTGAACTCTATCAGCGTGTATGGAGATTCCGGAACTTCACTGTCTCGGTACAGAGCTCTTTG
The DNA here is from genome assembly GCA_004027835.1 of Alouatta palliata. Taxonomy (NCBI): domain Eukaryota; kingdom Metazoa; phylum Chordata; class Mammalia; order Primates; family Atelidae; genus Alouatta; species Alouatta palliata. Next base: position 102,713 of record PVKV010005175.1, read on the forward strand.
CAGAGCTTGCATCTGTTGGTCATCTGTGGCGCCGTTTGCAGTCATAAACCAGGCGTCTAGGCAGATGTTGGACAATGCCGGCCTGTGTAGCTTGCCCTTCATTCATGCCATGAGGAGGAAATGCATGGCACTAATGGCAAATGTTCATAGCAGTGGCTGAAGCCCCACAACAGACACCCTGGACGCTGCCTGGGAGTGGCCCAGACAGTCGTGGAAGAACAGGACATACCAGGGCCTGGGAACATAGAAAACCATTGTACTTTAAGCCCCAGAGTTCTCTTCCAAAAGGGAACAGAAGGCATTGTTTCAACACCCTGAACACATCTACAGCCCATTTCAGCTCATGACAATAAGCTAATTAAAACTTTAAAGCTTGGCACAAAATGCTTCTGAGTCTCTACGTCTCAATCAAAGACCATGCTACAGGGCTCTGGGTGTGCACACACGCATTGTCTACTCAGAGCTGCTTCACTTGGAGCCTCCACGTTCTTCCCTCCCTCTGAGCAAAAGGCACCCCACTGCCTGCTTTAATGCACAGATCCCTCCCTAGCATAGCTAAGACAGCTGATGTTCTCAATCAAATGTGACAACTGACGAGGTAGCCAAAAGAATGCATTGAGTCAGGTGACCCCTGGGCAGGGTGGACCCCACCATAGAGAGCTAAATGGGCTTTATGCACTGGGCTCAGTAAGACTTGTAGGAGCTTAAGATTCCCAGGAAGGAGATGGAAGCCGTGCAAATGGAAAATGGAATGGAGAAACAGGAGCCACGTAGGCATCTGCTTATAGTTCTTAAGTCTGCAATAAATAATAACTGCTCTATCTATACTGCCAGGCCCCAGAAGGTTCTAAGTCTCCTGAACGTCCCAGGGGCCCCTCCTCCCAACCTTCGGGAAGCTTTTACACTAAGCTGACTCAGTTCTCCCTGTGTGAAGGTGGCACAAACTCAGCTTCTTCTCAGGAAGAGGCAGGAAATTGAGGATTCTCTAAGGGCACTTTTAGAAAATTGAACATAGAACCTTCTATCAGTGAAGGCATAGTCCGCTTTGGCCCACAGCTCTCACATTCATCAGAAGCACTTCAGGGAGAGAAAATTAATGATAATCCTAAGTACACAATGACTTGCTGGAGACCAGAAGCCTCCACTCTGATGGGTCTGACCCCCACGGTAATGAAAGGTGCCGCCTGTGAGCTTGAGCTTGGCTTGCTTCATGCTTCATTCTGAGTAAAGCACTGCATAGTTGGTAAGGGCTGCTTAATGTCTTTCCTGGTAACTGAAACAGATTTAGATTGGGACCATCGGGAATAGTGCTGTGCTTGGTTATTTTTTAAAAGACAGAAAGAAACCCTTTGCTTTCAGTATTGCTTTCCAGTGTAAACATAAAAGCTCACAGATCCCCTGGGAGAGTAGTACACAGAGCACAGAAAAACAAGATATTGTGCAAAAAAAAAAAAAATTAGACAAGGGTGTGTTAAAACACGCACACTCTGAACGAAGAGATCCCCCAATCAGGCTTTGTGTGAGCAACACGGCTGTTTATTCACCCGGGTGTGGGCGGGCTGAGTCCGGAAAGGGAATCAGCAAAGGGGGGTGGGATAGGAGTTGGTTGTATAGGTTGTGGGGTAAGGCAGTGGAAAGTTACAGGAGTTACAGTTTAAGGCAGTTTTTTGCAAGCTGGGAGGGGGGATCACAGATTTGCAAACTGGGAGGGGGTCTTAGGGTGTGGAGTTTTGAGGTTGGCCAAGGTTGGTTACAAAGTTCAATGGCTGTGTCAATTGAGGCAGGTATGAGAAACAATAGAAGAATGTCTCAAGTTAGTTAGGTACCGCAGGGGTTGATCATTTCTTCCAGGAACCCATCTGGGATACATGTGCAGGTCACAGTGATTACCATGCCGTTCATGGCATGGTGAGACCTTATACGGTGCAGACTTCCTATGAAGAGCACATTGGTTCAGTAGCACAGCTGAAGACAGAAACCAACCATACCTGGCCCAGTGTGCCAGTGAAACTGATGCTTTGTATTTTCCAGAACGTGAATTGTGCAGCAAGACACTTAGAAGTGGCTTTGCAATGTCCTGCCTTCCTCCTCAATGCTGACATGGGGAGTAACTGCTTTAATTCACTCCTGGGTACCTAGAGCTCTTCCTCCTTGATGCTGACATGGGGAGTGATTGCTTTAATTCATTCCCGGGTGCCTAGAGCTTGGTTGTGTGATTAATGTTTCCAGTAGAAGGTGTCTGGGTTCTTGGCATCTCAAACAAAGAATAGTTTTGGACAAAATGCACAAAGTGAGGAAAGCAAAAGTAGGGATTTGTTGAGAACGAAAGTATACTCCACAGTGTGGGAGTGGGCCCAAGTGTAGAGGCTCGAGAGCCCAGTTACAGAATTTTCAGTACTCTAGAGGTTTCCCATTGGTTATTTGGGGAATATTCTTGTTTTTTTGTTTTGTTTTGTTTTATTGAGACAAGAGTCTTGTTCTGTTGCCCAAGCTGGAGTGCAGTGATGAAATCTCAGCTCACTGCAACTTCTACCTCCCAGGTTCAAGTGTTTCTCGTGTCTCAGTCTCCGGAGTCGCTGGGACTACAGGTGGGTGCCACCATGCTTGACTAATTTTTTTATTTTTAGTAGAGATGGGGTTTCACCAGGTTGGTCGGCTGCTCTTTAAGTGCTGACCTCAGGTGATCCATCCACCTTGGCCTCCAAAAGTGCGAGGAGGATTACAGGCGTGAGGCTGCTTGGTGAATAGTCTGTGTAAATGTAGAGAATGAAGTGAAGTCACAGAGTCATTTACAAAGTGTAGATGGTGTGAACGGAGAGGAGAAAGTGAAATTACAAAGCCATTCACATTCCTGTCATTGCTGAAGCACTTTCGTTTGAGGTAGATCCAGAAACTAAAGGCATGGATGGGCCTTACGTTCCCTGCCTCCAGAGACTCTAAGTAAATTGTTGTTTTGCTTTTTTTAATTCTCACTAAGGTGTAAATGTCTGATATCTGGTTTATATTTGAAATTGAAGACGAAAAGGGAGAAGACACCTGTGTCTCACCAGGCCTATGACATAGGAGCAAGAGTTTGATGGAGTTCTTGGAAATTGTTTAAAGGGGAGACGAGAGGCAGGTAGAAGGCTTCACAGTTCTGTTGAACCCCTCACTGACATGTTGTGCCACAAAGGAAAGACCCTGGGCACAGCAAAGCCACGTCCCAGATGGCCTGCAGCACACTACTGTTACCGGAGCTGGTGACTCACTCTGACTATGCTTCCGGGTTCTGATGGGCAGCTGGGCTCGGCTGTCGAAAGTTCATCATCAATTACTTTGTCTGTGCTCTTGTCATTAGAGTATCAACAGGTTTATAATGAGCCTGAGTTTTTTATGCTGAGATCAAAGGCAAGCCCGTTGGGAGATGGTGGGCAGAGGGATAGGAGAGAGGACGGCTGAGACAGGGTGCTTCTGGAATTTCCACTGCTCTGGGGCAGGGCTGACTCCACTGTGTTACAGCTTGGCAGCCGAGTCACCAGCTTCCTTGGAGTCACTCTTGCCAGGAGACAGGAGGTGGCTTTATCTGGAGTATCACAATGCTGGGCGTTTACTCCTTCCAAGGGCCTGAGGCCTCTGAGGTTAGAGAATCAGCATTTCACAGAAGGGAAGGAGTGGGGAATGGTGGAGACTTAAGAGTCCAGTGGCCAGATGTGTTGGAAGTCCTCTGGCCCACAGCCCTTGCCCTCCCTCTTCTGGTTTCTGCAAGAGCACAAGTAGCTGGCCTGCCCCTCTTGAGTCATAACGGGGACCAGAGCACCTTTTGCAAAGGTTGTCCACTGTAGGAGCCCCAGTCATGCCTCTGTACTGTGCCCCCTTCTCCTTTCAGGAACTCAGATGGTCTTGAACGTGGGTCTTTTCTGGCCTGGTGTCCCTGAACCCCACTCCCCAAAAGCTTGTAAAGCTCTTTTAATGAGGATCAGGGGTCAGCAAGCTAGCTCAAGAGTTTGATTGGTGCAAGCGGTTTGCATGAGGATGGGAGCAGGCTGTCAAAGGCAAAACCATGCCATCTGAAAGTAGTCATCTGGGTGCCATAGCACCTGCATTCTTTTAAAAATATGGTTTTAAAATATTTTGGGCTAGGATCAGTGGCTCATGTGTCTAATCTCAATGCTTTGGAAGCTAAGGTGGGAGAGTCACTTGAGGCCAGGAGTTCAAGGCCAGCCTGGGAAACATAGCAAGACCCACATTTCTAAAAAAATTAGGCAGACAGAGCAGCACGTGCCTGTTGTTCTAGATACCTGGGAGGCTGAGGCAAGAAGATTACTTGAGCCCAAGAGTTCAAGGCCACAGTGAGCTAGGATCACACCACTACACTCCAGGCTGGGGGAGAGAGTAAGACCTCATGTCTAAAAATATATAAATAAATAAAATTTTTATTGATGTATAGTTTTATGCATAAAATAGATAGCGTTAAAACACGCGCTCTAAATGAAGAGACCCCCACCAAACAGGCTTTGTGTGAGTAACATGGCTGTTTATTCACCCGGGTGCTGGCGGGCTTAGTCTGAAAAGAGAGTCTGCAGAGGGCAGCAGGATAGCAGTTGGTTTTATAGGTTTGGGCAGTTTTTGCAAGCTGGGAGGGGGTTGTAAGGTCTGGAGTCACGAGGTTGACCAAGGTTGGTTACAAAGTCCAATTGCCTTATTAATTGGGGCAGGAATAAGGAACAATGGAGAATGTCTCAAAGTTAATTAGGTGCCGCAGGGATTGATCATTTCTTCCCCTTTTCATGGTCTTCCAGTTACTTTAGATTTTCCAGGAACTCATCTGGAGTTTCTGTGCAGGTCACAGAGATTAACATGGCGTAGTCAGTGGCACTGTCAGTCGGCCTAAAAGACCTTACAGACAGTTTCTTTGTTTTTTGTTTTCTCTGGAGATGGAGTCTTGCTCTGTCACCCAGGCTACAGTGCAGTAGCATGATCTCGGCTCACTGCAACCTCTGTGTCCTGGGTTCAAGTGATTCTCCTTCCTCAGCCTCCCAAGTAGCTGAGATTACAGGCACCCACCACCAGCTAATTTTTGTATTTTTAGTAGAGACGGGGTTCACTACTTTGACCAGGCTGTTCTCAAACTCCTGACTTTGTGATCTGCCCGCCTTGGCCTCCCAAAGTGCTGGGATTACAGTCATAAGCCACTGAGCCCGGCCAATAGATTTTAAGTGTAGAGTTCTATAGTTTGGACAAATATACCCAAATAACCAATACTCCAAAGAGGATCTAGGACATTTCCATCACCCCAGAAGTTTCCACCTGTCATTCTCAGCTCCCTCTATCCCATCCCAAACATCATCATTGTTCTGATTTCTGTTCTCCACAGCCTTCGTCTACCCAGGTAGTGACTCAAATGATGGTAGCTTGCATCCCATCTCCTCACATCATGGAACTAGCCCTCTGCCCTCCCGCTTCTCTGCCAGGCCCACATTGATGTGGCTCTGATGAGTGGAGGAACACCAGGTTCTTCGTCTTGAGTCGAATTAGATAAAATGACACGGATACATATGAAGTGGTTTTAAGAAGTGGAGAGTTTAATAGGCAAGAAAAAAGGGGAAAGAAAGAAAGAAGAAGCTCCCTTGTACAGAGACAGAGGGAGCAGGGGCTCCAAAGCCAAGAGAAGAAACCCCAAGTGCCATGGATTCCAGCCAGGTATACATAGAAGGCTTAGGGGATTGTTTGATCAGGCATGTCATTCAGGCAGCTTGTGAGAAAGCTGGCCCTCCCACCCTCGTCTTTTAATATGCAAATAAAGGCGCCATGATGTTCTACACATGTGGGGATATGTGGGGGCAGCCATGTTGCCAGGTACATGTAGGGGCAAGGGCCAGAAGGTTGGGAATACCCATATTTAGGTGGACCCAGCTTCTAATGGCTGGCATTTGAATATCACAGCTTGCCGGCCTGGCTCTAAGAGCTGCTTTAAAAAAGAAAACTTCCCAGGGACCCCTTTTCCTTTCTCTCTGCCTAAAATAATTTCTAGATAACTCCTACAACAGCATTTCCTTGAATACACCTACTGTGGGGGCAGAATGCATAGCCGAATGATAAAGGAAGAGGAGAGGAAGCTCAGAGATGAGGACGGGGCTAACGTGCCACTGATCTGCCTTGGGCAGGCATTGAGCTGGATTCTGAGAGAACAGGATGGGAAAGGAATCTTGTTGGATTAAGGAGTGATTTGTGCAGAGGAGGAGGGAAGAAGGAGGAGAAAAATTTGCCCCTAGCGCAGGAGGTAGTCTGGCCTCAGAGAAAGTCTCTGGGGTCGCACCCCAGGCACTGCACACATACTCACTAGCTCTGTCATCTTGGGATGCTTCCAGCTTCTGTGTTGGTGAATTGAGGTAATTAATCATTTGGAACCTATTAATTAGGGGTGTTATGAAGTTTCAATGAGATAATGTAAATAAAACACCAATTGTAGGGCCTGACACATATTAGGTATTTCATACATGATAGTAGCTATATTAATGCTGCCAGATAATCCCAGTTCTTAGTAAATGGTTTTCTTTTTGTTTTTAATTGAGGCAGAGTCTCACTTTGTCGCCCAGGCTGGAGTGCACTGGCATGATCTTGGCTCACTGAAACCTCCGCCTCCTGTATTTAAGTGATTCTCCTGCATTAACGATAGTACTGTTCCACTTGGCCAATAAAATGACAAATTATTCAGAAATGTATAGGTCCTGCTTTTATTAAAGAGTGTTTTTCTGTAACTACAAGCTGGGCTTCCTTTAAACTTTTATTGCCACAACAGGCTACCAAGTGAGAAACAAAACAAAACCAAAATAAATGGACGTGATTAAAATAACAGCAGCAACAACAAAACGATAAATAAAACTCCAAACCGAAGTTAAGCACTAGTCACTTTGTCATCAAATAAAACCAGGGATACTGAATTCAGATGGACTGATCCGCTTTGCATAAGAGGATGGCACTGACCAAGTCCCAACCCAAAGTGCTGGCCAGACCAAACACAGTTGCTTGGACACATAGGAAGTTTTCTAGATGTTGTTTTGATTTTTTATGTTCAAAATTCAGAGGGAGAAATAAAACTTGAGCCCACTGTAGGGTGGGAATTACCAGGTTACCTGCGGCCAGCCAAACATAGTGAAGATGACACAGGGACACTAAAACACACACAGCAAAGTAGCTGGGTGTGACACAGCCGAAGCAAGAAGAGCTCAAGAAACCTCCTGGACAGGATGACCCCGAGTTTCCTTCCAAATCTGGAAAACCCCCATTCTCTATGCCAGCCCTCCCAGCCCTCAGGCCAGTCATGCAAACCCAGTGAGAGATGGAATGTCATCGATGACAGAAACATCTATATGAAATAGGCACTTGTTATTTTTGATGAGGCAGAGGGTTATGAGGAAGGGTTAGGGAACCATTGTTTCTGGTTATGATGTAGAAAGTCAAAAAAAGCTGTCTGCCACTCTTGCCCTAAAAACCAAACCAAGAAAAATCAGTGGGACAGGAGAAAACTATTTCAGTCGGTAGGGAGGAATCCTTCAAACTTGCAAGAAAATTGTAATGGATGTGTGTGAGATAATGCGTAAAATTAGGATGTCAAGGAGCCCTATCCACAGATCAAATCTGTATGTACTTACCAGCTTTTAAATGTGGGTTTTTACCATGTTCATGGGTGGTTATGTTACATATTGGGACCAGATAGCTTAGAGATATCCTCACAAAGAATGTGGCATCTTTCCTGAGTGCAAGGCAGTTGATGTCTAAAAGTGGAAGACAGACCAGGAGAGCAGGGAGAAAACCATCTAAGGCACTACGGGCTTTTAATGACCAAGATTAGGGCAGGGGCAGGCACACCTTGCTTTCAGATTTCAGAGGAACAGAAATTTGAGGACAGGCACAGAGAGCAAAGAGAGCTCACCACTGATCTTTGCAGCCAGGCTGTAAAGCAGAAGGAGAGCTCCCATGGTTTGTTGGAAAAACTGACAGCTTTGTGTATAACATAAAGAAATATCTTAACTCTCTCACATTCTCAGATTCTAGAACCTGCTGTCAGAGAAAAATTTACCTCTCTCTCAAAACATTTAAAGCCAGTGGGAAACTGAATCAAACTAAAACTGAAATAAAGCTCAGACCCAGACTGACACCTGTCAGATAAAGTTAGCCCTCTAGTCTTGAAGCCTAGCAAAAGAAAGGGAATGACATTTTCTAGGAGTATTATTTATTTCTCTTTCTAGTGTCCTTTTATATAAAATATCTGTTAGGCAATAAAGTGTGTGGGAACTTTGAGATGAAAAAAAAATGGTAATCATAGTCAAGAGAAGAAAGAGTCAATAAAAACGTACCTAGAGATAGTATAGACAGGAATTTTAAAATAACAATAAGTATGCTTAAAGGATGTAGTGGAAAAGGTAAACATTACAGGGAAAGAGATGAGTTTTAGCATAGAAATAGAAACTATGAAAAAGAAGTAAAAGAAATGCTGGTGAGATTTTGCTTCTAATCAAGATGGAGTATCATGACTAGATTTATCTTCTGTGTGAAACAAATGAAAAAAAAAAAACGAAACCAGTCAAACAATAGCAAACAATTATTTTCAAGACAATGGATATTAAACAACAAAGAGCAATGATCCCTCAGACACAGAAAATAAAAGTGATGAATCCTACACATGTTCCAGTTCATTGCCTTATAGCAGATTCTAGACACAGAAAGAGACCTAGCTGCAGCCCAGAAGACTTGTGAGTTGAGGAGATAGAGCAGAAAGTTCTGGAATACAAACTTGGCTAGAGTGTGTGGGACAGAATACCAGAGAGGAAAACTGCATCAAGAAATAATTCTGGAGGGCTACAGAGGATCTCCATTAAGTATTCAGGAGAATATTGATCAGTGCATGTCTGTGCATTCTCCTGAGGCTTGGAGAGAAAAAAATCACCCCAAAATATTAGAAGGAACAGTAGCTGGTGCTCGTGCAGGAATAAAAATGATGTTTTCCCCCACAACCTAGAGAAGAAAACCTTATACATCACACTTGGTATTGTACTTATATATTAGTGAGCTTGGGCTATGATAACAAAATATCACAGACTGACTGGTTTCAACAACAGAAATGTATATTCTCACAGTTCTAGAAGCTGGGAAGTCCAAGATTCAGGTTCTGGCAGGGCTGAATTTCTAGTGAGGGCTCTCTTCCTGGCTTGTAGACAGCCACCTTCTTGGTGTGTCCTCATATGATACCAACCTCTGGTGTCTCTGCCTTTTTTATAAGCACAAGTTCTATTGGATCAGGGCTCTACTTTTATGACCTTATTTAATTTTAATCACTTTCTTACATGCCCTATCTCCGGTACAGTCACATGGGGGTTAGCACTTCACCATATGAATTCGGGAAAGACACAAGTCAGTCCATAACAAAATGGAAGAGTCTTGTCTCAAAAGTGGGTAATAAGCAGGTCTGGTCTGAGTGACAAAATTTAGAAGTGAGACCTGAAAAGTTCCAGCTGTTTCTGAGTAACACAGTTGTATGCTAGAAGTAAGGTCAGGAATATTATAGATATACAAAAATGTACAGAATCCAATGAGGTAAAATTCATAGTTCTTACAATAAAAAATTACCAGGCATGTACAAAAGCAGAAAAGTATAACACATAGTGAAGACACAAATCAATCAATCAAAATTGACCACAACAGATACAAGTGTTGCAACTAGCAGAAAATGATATTAGAACAGTCATTTCATCTGTATTCCCTAGATCAAAAAATAAAGTAGAGGCACAGAAAGTATTGAAAAGACCCAAATGAGACTTTTAGAGATGAAAACTACAATGTCAGTAATGAAAATATGTAGGGTGATATTAACAACAGATTATGTATGTCAGAAGAAAAGTTAGCATGCTTGAGGACATGCCAATAGACACCATCCAAAATGGAATATCAAAGATATAAAATAATTTAAAATTAATAGTGCATCACTGAGTGGTGGGAAACTAACAAGAAAACGAAGATAGTTGTAATTGTAGTCTATGAAGAGGAAGAGAAAGTAAGGAACAGAAAAAATATTTTTAAAAATAATGCCAAAAATTTTCAAGTTGGATGAAAGCTATAAACTCACAGATCCAAGAAACTCAACAAACTCTAAGAACAAAAAAACTTAGGAAAACTGTTCTCACCAGTCTTTGCAAATCCATCCTGTAGGAAAACCTGTACAAATATCAGAGCCCTCTGCACAACAATTCCATATGGGCAGCAGTGAAGAAAACATCCCTGACTCTACTGTCTCCACTGCTCCCCTGCCGGCATCATCATTCTTTCCTTCCAAAAATAATCACCCTTCACTCCATCTCCCACTGAATCCTCTGAGATCGTTATTATTTACATCATTTTTTTTTTTTTTTTTTTTTTTTTGTGGAGACAGAGTCTCACTCTGTTGCCTAGGCTACTAATTCAAGCAATTCTGCCTCAGCCTCCCGAGTAGCTGGGATTACAGGTGTGCACCACCACACCCAGCTAATTTTTGTATTTTTAGTAGAACTGAGGCTTCACCATATTGACCAGGCTGGTCTCAAACTCCTGACCTCAGGTGATTCACCCCCCTTGGCCTCCCAAAGTGCTGGGATTATAAGCCTGAGCCACCACACCAGGCTACTATTTGTATCTTTATTTAACACATAAAGAAGTAGGTTTAGAGAGATGATATAATCTTTCCAGGATCGCACAGCTAGAATAGGCCGGATTTCTACCTTATCTGTTGGTGCCTCTCCTTTGGGGCACTAAGATACCTGCAGAAAAATGGCATTTCCTGACCCACTGCAGCGCCAAGCTCTATCCTAGGCAGCACCATGACTCTGCTTAGCCTTGTGAACTAGAGGATCAGCAAGAAAGATTGCTAAGCGATTTGGATGCAATTGTTAACTGAAAAACTCTTATGGTAGCTGCTAGCCAATGTTCAAAAGTAATGATCATATAGAAATAGAGTATAATAGCCTAGCGCGGTGGCTAACGCCTATAATCCCAGCACTTTGGGAGGCTAAGGTGGGTGGATCACAAGGTAAGGAGTTTGAGATCAGCCTGATCAACATGGTGAAACCCCATCTCTACTAAAAATACAAAAATTAGCTGGGCATGGTGGTGCGCGCCTGTAATCCCAGCTACTCAGGAGGCTGAGGCAGGAGAATTGCTTGAACCCGGGAGGCGGATGTTGCAGTGAGCCAAGATAGTGCCACTGCACTCCAGCCTGGGGCAACAGAGCAAGACTCTACCGCAAAAAAAAAAAAAAAAAGAAAAAAGAAAAGCAATAGAGCACAATATTTAAAAGCTTGCTATTTTATATATACCCAAAGGAATATAAATCATTCTATTAAAAACACATATGCACATATATGTTTACTGCAGCACTATTCACAATAGCAAAGACACGGAATCAACCCAAATGCCCATCAATGGTAGACTGAATAAAGCAAATGTGGTACATATGCACCATGGAATAATATGCAGCCATAAAAAGGAACAAGATCATGTTCTTTGCAGGGACCTGAATGAAGATGAAAGCCATCATCATCAGCAAACAAACACAGGAACAGAAAACCAAACACTGCATGTTCTCACTCATAAGTGGGAGCTGAACAATGAGAACACGTGGACACAGGGAGGGGAACATCACACACCAGGACCGGTCGGCCGGGCAGGGTGTGGGAGAGCATCAGGATAAACAGCTAATGCATGTGGGGCATAATACCTAGGTTGATAGGTGCAGCAAAGCACCATGGCACACATTTAACTAGGTAACAAATCTGCATGTTCTGCACATGTATCCCAGAACTTAAAATAAAGATTAAAAAAAATAAAATATGTATATGTGTTAAATATATAAATATTGATGTTTTAATCATATATATTTAAAAGCTTGGGCCCTGGGATCCAGCCAAGCGCATTTGAATGCTACTTTGCTGCCGCAATTCTATGACGTTAGCAGGCTGCTTGGCTTTTCTGCATCGCAGTTTTCTTCTCTGCGAAATAGGGTTAATAAGAGTACCCACCTCTGAAAGTGGCATAAGAAATTTATACTTGGATTTAAGTCTACCGTTGCTTTAGTTCGTGGTGTGTTTCCTTGTTGAGTTTTTTGAAAGGTCAAAAATGGATCATTTAGTTTTCACAAGCGTTCTCAAAACCCTAAGTAGCTTTTAATCACACTCCTTTTAACGAGTCTCCTTTCCAGACTAAACTGTCCTAATCTTGGAAATCTTGCTTCCTTTGGAGCTGGAATCACATGTACCGAAGTAGAAACAAAAACACTCTCTTCAGCATTTATGAGGAAAAGGGCTGCAAAGGCCTCATTCGCAGCAGTCTTTCCTGTGGAAAGACTGAAAAATTAAAGCAGAGAAGTTCAAAGACTCGGGGCTGCGGAATAAAAACAAAATCCCTTAAAATTACACTGATGATTCTTCCAGATAAGCAGGTAATTCTTCCAGATAATTTGGAGAGAATTCAACAGTGTTTACTGCAGGCTCACTTAAGAGAGCTAAACATTTAGCTCTAAAAGCCATTTCAAAGCAAAACTCTAAACAGTATTTTAGAATAAGAAGAAATTATATGCACACTCTTGCCTCCCAGGGGTTTTGAAGAATTAATGAGGGAAAATAGACGCTCTGGGGAGAAAATCGCCAGAAGAATTACAGGAAATATAAGAAATTCACCATAAACACGACAGGCTGACAGGGTATAATACCCGTTAAAGTGATTTTTAGTAGACAATAAATAAATACCTGTGGGTAGAGTGACTTTCTGTTCAATGATAATAATAGTGAACATTCTAGAAGGCATGACTAACGGGAACTAGAATTGTTACAAAAAAGAAAAACCTAGTTCAAGTACTTACAATCTTTTTTTCCTTCTCTGACACAGTGTCCAAGAAGCATTAATATTCACTTGAAAAAGAATTATCTTAATAATTTCTTAAGGAGCAAGCCAGACTATATTATTTTGCTGGAAAAATGACACATAAAATATCAGCTTGCTATTGCAATACATCACAGTGAGTGCTTTTCATGGCAAAAAAAAAGCCATGTTATTCTCCAATTAGGTTAGAAAATATTAAATGTTCAGCATTCTTAATAAGAATGAATAGACAATGAGTGAAAACAAGGCCTTTTCATAAAATGTGCTTATATGATGTTGTTCTAAACCTTCATGTGAACTCTTTTGGAGGAGATGGAAAAAAGTGTTGGGCTTCTCCCTCGGAACCGCTCTGGGAAAATCACCGCCATGAATAACTTTCTTACATCCCTCAAAGTCCTCCCTCAAAGACTGTTTCAAGGTTTCCACCTCTTCATCTTATTTTGTCGTGATTTTCCTTGGAAAATCATTTCCCTCTAAACGTGGTTGAACATTGTGGTTGCATGCATACTGTTTTCACCAAGAGCAGTTATGTGTCCCAGCATGGGTTAAAGCCATGCACCCAAAGATCTGAAGCTCCACCCTCTTTGAAGTTAGAAGTTCTGTAATCAATATAACACAGGAACACCCAGACATTTGAATCAAAGAGCCCTGGGCTTGGATCCTGCCTCAACCCTTCCCCAACTAAACGACTTTAGCTGTGTTACTCAGCTTCTCTGATCTCCAGTTTTCTCCCTGCACAATGGGAAAAGTAAAACTTAGATATCAAGATCATTGGAATGGATAAATGAGATTATTGGTCTAGACCACCTCTCTTGATTTGTTAAATAATTAAAGGTAGATCTATTATTCAATCCGGCAATCCCACTACTGAATATCTACCCAAAGGAAAAGAGTTACATCAAAAAAACACCCACACACATATGTTTATGGCAGCACAATTCACAGTTGCAAAGATACGGAACCAACCTAAGTGTCTATTGGCCAATAAGTAGATAAAGACGATGTGGTGTGTATACACCATGGAATACTACTCAGCCACAGAAGAGAATGAAATAATGTGCTTTGCAGGCACTTGGATGAACCTGGACGCCATGATCCTAAGTGAAATAACTCAGGAATAGAAAAACCACACACTGCATGCTCTTGCATATAAATGGGCGCTAAGCTATGGGTATGCAAAGGCATACAGATCGCTATGATGGACACCAGAGGCTCAGAAGTGAGGAGGGTTGCTGGGATGAGGTATAAAACACCACAACTGAATACAATGTACACTACTCGAGTGATGAGGGCACTAAAATCTCAGGCTTCACCACTGTACAATTCATCCATCTAACCAAAAACCACTTGTACCCCCAAATGCTATTGAAGTAAAACGTGAAGTTTTTAAAAGCTTCATTCCTGGTATCCGTGTCACTGTTGATATGGTTGCTGTCATCATGCCAGCCCTGAGCACTGAGTTGAGGTGCTGCAAAGACCATACTGGCCTCGAGCAATAGGTTTAGTGACAATGTTGTACTAGAGTTAGCATTTTCTCCCAGAAACTGATGTTCTTTTTTTTCGGAGCCAGACCTACTTGTTCTTTACTTAATGACCACTCAATACATGAAAGCCTTGCTGGAACAGTCTTTGTTTTGAAACCTGTCCGGGTTCAACATGCCAGTGACAGCCACTGAACATGAGGACCCTAAGACATCAAGATTCTAGGATTTGTTTTAATTATATGCTTGAGAGATTTTTTTTTTTTTTTTTTTAATGAGACAGAGTTTCACCCGTCACCCAGGCTAGAGTGCAGTGGCGAGATCTCAGCTCACCACAACCTCTGCCTCCTAGGTTCAAGTGATCCTCTTGCCTCAGCCTCCCAAGTAGCTGGGATTACAGGCATGTGCCACCACACCCAGCTAATTTTGTACTTTTAGTAGAGATGGGGTTTCTCCACGTTGGTCAGGATGGTCTTGAACTCCCCACCTCAGGTGATCTGCCCGCCTCAGCCTCCCAAAGTGTTGGGATTATAGGTGTGAGCCACCGTGCCTGGCCATCTGAGAGATTTTCACAAAGGCACACTTAATATATGTGCCTAGAAGTTTAGAATGTTACAATATGACATGCCTCTTCTTTTTTAAGTGCATGTTAGGTTTCCTCAATGATTTTTTAAAATTGGCCTGGTTGATGTAAAGCATCCTTCTATCTAAGTGTTGTGCTCAACTGCATGAATTTCTCTCTGTGGAAAAAATGCTGGGGTCCTGGCTCCACACTTCACTAGAAAAGAAAATACTCTTCTTGTATTTATGATGGTTTTTCTTTCCACTTGATTAAGTCAGAAGAAAATGTAATTAAGAGGGTACTTCTTGTCAATTTGGGAACAAGATTCTCAAGAATGAAAAATTTGTGACTGCTCTCAGCATGAAAGATAGAGAAGATTACTTGATCATTATGTGCTTATGTGAAAGTCATTTTCCTCCCGTGTCTCAGCGTCTCACTTTTTAGAATGCACACTGAATGCCTGGAATCTCTTTCTTTTAGAAAAGACAAAGTTGTATTGTTAAAGGAGTAATATTGCCTGGGAAAAAGTTTAGTACTAAAAAAGAAAGTCAAGGGAAGGGAAGGAAGGCAACACGTGGCTTCCAACCTCATGGGGTCTACTAGCACTATTTCATGCCCAGGCTGGTCTCCAGCTCCCGAGCTCAAGTGATCCACCTGCCCTGGACTCCCAAACTGCTGGGATTAGAGGCATGAGCCACCACTTTCTGCCCATTGTAAACATTTACTGTGTACCACCTGCTATTTACAAGGCACAATGAAGAGTGCTCTGACAAGGCCAAAGATAAAAGAGTTGACAATTCATGTAGCATAAAGCACCGTTGATAGTCAAGTTATCTCTTTCATTGAAATGTAACACACCATCTGACAGCTAGATCTGCTTGGGGTAGAGCAGGTGTGCATTCAGCCTTCACACTTCCAGCCACTTTCTCATCAGTTGAAACCTTAGAAAAGGCTCTGGAATAGAAAAGAGATGGTCAGCCTGTCTTTGACCACTTTTTTCTTTTTTTGTGATGGAGTCTCGGTCTGTCACCCAGGCTGGAGTGCAGGGGTGCGATCTTGGCTCACTGCAACCTCCACCTCCTGGGTTCAAGTAATTCTCCTGCCTCAGCCTCCTGAGTAGCTGGGGTTACAGGCTCATGCCACCACACCTGGCTAATTTTTGTATTTTTAGTAGAGATGGGGTTTCACCATGTTGATCAGGTTGGTCTCGAACTCCTCTGACTTCATGATCCACTCGCCTCAGCC
>PVKV010005176.1:0-48372 GCA_004027835.1 Alouatta palliata
TACAACTAACAAGGAACGTAAAGGACCTCTTCAAGGAGAACTACAAACCGCTGCTCAATGAAATAAGAGAGGACACAAACAGGTGGAGAAACATTCCATGTTCATGGCTAGGAAGAATCAATATCGTGAAAATGGCCATACTGCCCAAAGTAATTTACAGATTCAACGCTATTCCTATCAAGCTACCAATGACCTTCTTGACAGAACTGGAAAAAACCACCTTAAACTTCATATGGAACCAAAAGAGAGCCCGCATAGCCAAGTCAATTCTAAGCAAAAAGAACAAAGCTGGAGGCATCACACTACCGGGCTTTCTTCTTTTTAACTGAAGGAACAGAACCACATTTTTCTCTCTCCTTGCAATACACAACTGTGGTCATCTCAGTCCTTATTCTGCCTTCTACAACTTCCTAAATACTCGCTGTATTTCGCTTCTCCTTTTTCCTCTCTTCCTTCTTAACATCCTCTCTTTCACTCACCATAATTGTACCATAGTGGTAAGAAACATCCACAATGAACAGAAACTAGACAGACAGGGTTCTTCCCACCATTGTCTCCTGCATTTGAATACAAGGCTTCTCAGTCGCTGGGCTTTTTTCTTCTGTCTATATATCGTCTTTGAAGTAGAGAACGTTTTCATAAGCAAGGCCTGCATCTTCTGAGATTTTGTCTTTATTCGTATGTGTAGGGTTTGGAAAACTCTGGCCTGCAGGCCCACTCTGGCCAACTGCCTGTTTCTGTATGACCCATGAGCTAAAAATGGTGTGGGTTTTTTTTGCATTTTTTAATGGTTGGAAAAAATCAAAAGAAGAAAAAGATTTCATGGCATGTAAAATTATGAAAATTTCAACGTCTGTAAACAAAGTTTTATTGGACCACAGCCACATTCATTCATTTACATATGGTCTGTGGCCACTCTCCTGTTACAGTGGCAGAGACCAACTGGCCTGCAAAATCTAAAGTACCTATTATCTCTGTTTCTTTACATAAAACAGTATGAGGTTGGCAGTCGGGTTGGAGCTGTGAATTCTTAATAGTTTTAGCGTCTTGGATTCCTTCATTCTTCCTTGTTTCCATCCTATTCCATGACTTTCAGCTTCATGATAACATTGCCTTCTGTACCTTCTGTCTTTGCGCAAAAATTCTACAAATTACATTTATCTTGGCTTGAAGGTAGTGTTCCAATACCCCATCAGGATAAGGTTTGTGAAACCTGTGCCCATGCAGGTAGACACTGTGGCTGCAGGGTCCAAAGAAGAGTCGGTGGGGCCAGGGCACAAGGCAGAAAACCCAGGAGGAAGAGATGCAGTAGTGAGGATATGAGCAGAGCCTCAGAGGCCACGTCATTCATGCTTCGCATACAATGAGCCAGTGTTTCTCAGACCTGTGCATCAGAATGCCCTGGCAAGCTTGCTAAAACCCAGATGGCAGGGCTCAAGCCCCAGAGTTTCTGATTCAGGAGGTTTGAATTAGGGCTTAGAAATCTGCCTTTCTGACAAGTTGGTAGGTGATAGATGTGTTCACGGAGAGAAGATAAAAGCTGATGCTGACAATGTTGGTCACTCCTTTTCCATACTCCTAGAGAGGATCATTGAAACTGTGGAGGAAGGTAGGGGAAGGGAGGTGGAATTCTGTGCAAGTTAGTCTCAATGAGGCTGTTGGGTTGCCCAGGGGAGTATGTGTGTAGCAAATTCCCCAATACCCTTCCCCGCAAGACCTTGACAACAGGTAGATTCTGATGCAGGAGGTCAGGGGTGGGTCAGAGGGTCTGCATTTCTAACAGGCTTCCAGGTGTGGTGATGCTCCTGGTCCAGGACCACACACTGAGGAGCAAGGCTGCTGGGCACTGCCTTGGTTTGCATACCCTTCCTGTTCCTCAGCCTGTATCACAGCAAGAGCATCCTCTCCATTGCCAGCTGCCCTTCAGTCCACCAGAGGCGGCGGGGCTCCGACATTCCAGGACCATGTCCACAACTTTATCATTTCTACTGAGCCCTGGGGGACTGACTCATTTAAATGACATTTTCAACTCTTTGGAAAAATGCTGGGCCAGAAATGGAAACAGCAGCAAACACTTTCTGGGAAACAGGAAGCCAAATATTTTGTTCTCGACAACTATTTTCCCCCTGATTCAGAGCCTGCTTATTTCCCAAAGAAATACAATGTTAGATAGCAGGAATACATGAAAATGATGTCCACGCTCAAGACCACAGGACAACAGCCCACTAGGAGAGAACAGAGGGCTGTAAACTGTCTCTGGCATATTTCAAGTTCTGAATTCACTTATTAGCAGCTGTTGATGTTTATACTGCTTGCAGTAGAACCAGCTGGAGTTTTAAATTTGCGTCGTGGATGATGCTGCCAAGATTATCCTTTGCAGCTGTTGGCTCCATGCTTCTTCAGTGGCCAGCTGGTTGTCAGAAACATAAATGTAACTACCAGTCCCAAGGAGGAAGCCGCCTGCCCTATTGTCTATGGAGAACAGACAATGAATCCCACTGCCCTTCTTTCCTGCAGGGTCCTTTAAGGCACCCGGAAGGCTCCCTCTTGCCATATGTCCCAAAAGTCCTTTCCAAAGGAAAATAAACCCCAAAGAGGCATTTTTGCCAGTGCCTTGCTGGGATCTGTCTTCGGAATTGTTCCCGATCTGAAAAGTCTTCTCCGTGATTTGGACGTAGACTGAATGTTTCCCCATCCTTCCTTCTACTTTTGAGCACCCGTTGTGGGTGGGCCTGCTCTGGGTGGACATAAGTGGGGTCTGCAGCGCCCCCAGTGGGAAGCCACTCCCTTCCTCTTCCCCCAGAGCTGGATGGAGCCTCAGTCACTGCCAGGCCTGCGAGTGGAAGAGGGATTTCTGAATGACAAGATCAAATATTGGCTGCCCCTACCTCAGAGTAAAGCCCTCTCCAGCACCCTCCTCTCTGTGACTTCACTCTAGAAGGCTGTTCTACCCAAGCTGAAGATGTCCCCAGCCTGTTCACCCAGAGCTGTGAAGCCATCCTGCAGGCTTACTCTCAGCCACCAGAAGTCTGGAGTAGCTAGTCTGCAGTTTTCAGTCCTGACGGAGCTGGATATTGAAGAAAATAAGACATCTGCCTGCACAAGCTTCTGCAAATTTCTAAAAGATTGTTGTTCAAACTTACCCAATAACGACTTGGTAAGATAACGAGGATTTCAAATATTCACTGTTCTCATCACTAAGTTTTGAAGAGGTTTGCTGCTGGCAGTAGATAACAGATCGTGTGGGGGTCCACCAGGCCTGCTGCTTTCACACAACAAAGGCAGAGTTCAGTGATTATCACACAGGCTGAAAGGCCTGCAGCTGAAATGTTTACTCTCTGACCCTTGACAGACACAACATGCCAGCTTTGCTCTAGGGCATAGAATTCCTCTGGATATCTGGGTCTTAGCAAGTACTTTTGTTTATCTGTCCTTCTACAACTCAAACCAAGAAGCCAAACATTTAGCAACTCAGTAGTCCACTGGTAATAACATGGAGGGAGTTGGGATGGGACTTTATGACACAGCCCCGCTGAATCCATGTGATAAAATCTGTCCTCTTGTGAAATGTGTTTTTGGGGAAACACTCACTAAGCTCAGAGGGTGCAAAGACCCCAGCCTTCTCAAGATGACAGGAGCGGCTCTTTCAGGCAGCAGCCTTTTATTAAATTCCTGAAAATCAGTGACCCACGAGGGAGTCAGAATAGCTTCTGTTTTGCAAGAGACTGAAAAAATGCGATTGTGTATTACCAGCCAAATGACATTGAACTTACTAGTTTTCACTTATCAAAAAATAGTTTTACCTTTTTTTTAATGAAAGAGTGGAGCCTTTAACTTATGAAATAAATGTCTGTAGAAAATATAAGAAAGAGGACAAAGTGAAAATCGTTCTCCTTCAACCCAGAGATAATTAACGTTACCAGCGGCAAATCCGTACGGGTCTGCAGCAACCTCAGTTCTTGCCTCCTCAGAAGAAGGAATTAAGCTGGGAGGCAGGAGGAGAGACCGAGGCAAGCTTTAGAGCAGGAGTGAACGTTTATTACAGAGCTTTAGAGCAGAAATGAAAGGAAGGAAAGTACACTTGGAAGAGGGCCAAATGGGCTACTTCAAACACAAGTGCGTGTTTTGACTTTTTGACTTTGGTTTTATATGTTGGCATATTTCTGGGGTCCTGCGTCCCTTCTCCCCTGATTCTTCCCTTGGGTTGGGCTGTCCACATGCTCAGTGGCCTGCCAGTGCTTTGGAGGGGAGCATGCACAATTTGTTTCCTGGAGTTATACGCATGCTCACTTCAGGCATTCTTCCCTTGCCGTCAAATGTCCCTAGAAGGTCATATACCAATTAAACTCTGTCATTTTGCCTCTTAATACGCAAGCTTGAGCCCACTCCCCCAACTCCTGAGATCTTATCTGGAAGCTGCTGATCCCCAGTTTAAGATTTTTTTCTATTGATAGGGAGACTGCCTTTCCCAGGGACCGGCTGCAATAAATTATTATTTTAGAAAGACAGTTAACAACTGCCTGACCATCACCTGATGGTTGCCTGACATTTCTGGTGGTGGAAGAGCCCTCTCCTGCCCTCTGCGCCTGACTGGCTACCTACTGTAACAACTTCATATATATATATCTTCTATATCATGTATGGTATTTCTTTCTATATTAGGTGTATTTGCTTTCATAGCTTTCCATCTACCGGATCTATCAGTTATACTTTGATAATAAGAATATCAAATATACGTATTATGCTAACAAAATGTTCAGATCTCTAATTTTTACAAAAATTAAAGGCAGGCACTAAATGCAGAGTCATAGTAACGACAGATATTTTCGTTGCTGAATTTCTCACATTTAATAACACAACGAATATATTACAATATACTTCTGTAAAATAACATTAGAATATATAGTTCCAATGATCTTATTCTCCCGCCTCAGTAGGTTTTGTTCTTTGCACATGCTCACTTTTAAGCCTCTTGTCCTGCGTGCCTTTGAGGCCTGAACTTAACCCACAGGAAATGTATGCCAGCAGCCGAAGCAGGGTTGACATGTCTCAAATAGCACTTGCGGATTTCTTGGCTTCCTTGTGAGGACTTGGTCTTCAAGGACAGGGTTTCCGAGTGTGAGAGCATTCCTTTCAAATATGCATTGTTTTCAATAAAAATATCATCGGCTGTGAATAAATATTTTGTAGAAAATAAAGAGAGAGTCTAACAGGGCACAAATGCACCTTGACAAAACAACATCCCAGAGGCTTCTACTTGACTGACTGAGACAGTTCTGTGTTCTTTTCAGTGAATAGTTCTTAATTCAAGGGTTTCATCAACTTGAATGGAGAAAACATGACTTCTGTGTTTTCACTAATCTGCGCCTGAAACAGCATATCCCTTCCTTCTAAGAGGAAAGGAAAGCAAAGGCAAGGCAAATACCAAGAGCAGCGTTAGCAGGACCTGAGGCTGCGACCAGGGTGAGTCACAGACACTTCATCCCACACTACTGCTGTTACAAGTCTGTCAAAATGCCCTCTACACTGCTCACCACTTCGAAATTACAGCGTTTAAGTGATGCACCATGAGAACTTGTGTTTTAAAATATCTCATAAGAAGCACTTATATCTGATATCGCATACTGGCTTTTTTTTAGAATTTGATATTTCATTTCAATATGACTGGATTCCTTTGTAATTCTGTGTGTTTCATTTGATATATTTATTTAAAATATTATTCTGGAAAGGGGTCCGTGGACTTCAACCAACTGCCAGAGGACCCGTGTCCCGAATGCCTGTTCACCTCTTGCTCACCACCTATTGGCCTAAGCAGAAACTACCAGATATATGTTCCAGAAAGAGACATTGCCCAGCAGGCAACCTCTAGGGCTCTCTTGATATTTTCGCTTGTCCTCCACTTCTCTCAGAAAACACTTCTTTTTTCTTTTTCTTTTTTTTTTTTGTCTTGCTCTGTTGCCAGGCTGGAGCACAGTGGCTCAGTCTTGGCTCACCGCAACCTCTGCCTCCCAGGTTCAAGCAATTCTTCTGCCTCAGCCTCCCAAGTAGCTGGTATTACAGGCACGTGCCAAACGCCTGGCTAATTTTTGTATTTTTAGTAGAGACGGGGTTTCACCATGTTGGCCAGGATGGTCTCGATCTCTTGACCTCGTGATCCATCTGCCTCAGCCTCCCAAAGTGCTGGGATTACAGGCATGAGCCACCAGGCCTGGCCAGAAAACACCTCTTTGGAGGAGGAGATATATCAGGGCATCTGAGTGAGAAGACCGAGGTAGTGTCCCATGAATCTGCTAGACACAAAATTCTCTTTAGTCCCAAAGTGGGCCATCTTGGATGACTGACCCCGAACAGATCACGGGGCATTCCTGAACTTCCTTTGGCCTCGTGGAAATCCACTAGATGTAGATCCAAAGCTCTGTGTCAAGGTTGACAGTTATTGGTATTCTATCCTGCCCCATGCAATAAGCCCCCGGCTGCAGGAAAAGGCTTAGAGGTGCACCAGCAGTTTTCATGTCCTATAATTTAAGCTCCTATGCTTCGTTCATTGGGGCAACATATGTTCTCCTTCTTAAAAACAGCTTTGCTGAGATATAATCCACACATCATACAGTTTACCCGTTTAAAACGTACAGTTCAATGGCTTTTAGTGTTTGCACAGTTATGCAAATTAATTCTAGAACCTTTTAATCACCCCAAAAAGAAACTCTGCAATCATTTGTAGTCTTCTCCTAGTTCCGCCTTACTCCCAGCCCCTAGGCAACCACTAATGAATGCTTTGTCTCTCTACATTTGTAATTCTGGACATTTCATGGAAACGGAATCATACATTCCATGTATGGAGTGGCTTTTTTGAGACTGGCTTGTTTCATTTAGCATGTTTTCAAGGTTGTGCATGAATCTGTACTTCATGTCTTTTTATTGCCAAATAACATTTTATTACATGGACAGGACATGCCACATGTCATTCATTCATTCATTCATTCGTTCATTCATTCAACAGCTAATTGATATTTGAGTTCTTTCTATTCTTTGGCTATTAAGAATAATGCTATTGGAGCCAGGCACAGTGGCTCATGCCTGTAATCTCAGTACTTTGGGAAGCTGAGGCCAGTGGATCACAAGGTCAAGTGATTAAGACCATTCTGGGCAACATGGTGAAACCCTGTCTCTACCAAAAATATAAAAATTAGTTGGTCATGGTGGCAGGTGGCTGTAGTTCCAGCTACTCAGCAGGCTGATGCAGGAGAATCGTTTGAACCTGAGGGGCAAAGTTTGCAGTAAACTGAGATCGCACTACTGCACTCCAGCCTGGGTGACAGAGCAAGACTTGGTCTCAAAAAAAAAAAAAAAAAAAAGAAGAAGATTTACACCTGTATTTTCTTCTAAGGATTTTCTGGTTTTAGTCTTATATTTAGGTGTTTTGACCATTTTCAGTTAATTTTTTATTTGATGTAGGTAGAGGTTTCACCCTACTGCGTGTGGATATACAGTTGTTTTGGAATCATTCGTGGAAGGGACTATTCTTTCAATTGTCTTGGAACCCTTGTGGAAATCAATTGACCACAAATGTGAGGGTTATTTTTAGATTCTCAATTCTAGTCCACTGATTTGTGTCTGTCTTTATCCCAATCCCATATTGTTTTGGTTCCGTAGCTTCATGGCAAGTTTTGAAATCAGGAAGTAAGTGTTCATATTTTGTTCTTTTCCAAGATTGCTTTGGCTTTTTGGAGTCATCTGAACTTCCATGCAAATGCTAGGATCAACGTGTAAATTTCTGCAAAGAAATAAGCTGAGCTTTTGATAAGGGATTGCATCAAATTTGTAGATAAATTTCAGGAGTATTTCCACCTTAATCATGTTAAGTCTTCCAGTCCACAAGCATAGGGTGTCTTTCCATTTATCTAAGTCTTTTAAAGTTTCTTTCAGCGATGTTTTGTAGTTTTAAGAGTGTATGTTTTGCATTTCTTTTGTTAAATTTATCCTCACGTATATTATTCTGTTTGATGCTATTATAAATGGTATTGTTTCCGTAACTTTCACTCTGTTCATCGTTATCTTACAGAAATGCAATTGATTTTTGCCTTTCGGCCGGACCTGGTGTCTTCCAGTAATTTGCCAAAGTGACGAACACAAAGGGAAAGGGAGAGGCACTCAATGTATGTTCTCTAGGCCTTTTAGAAAATATGGAGTTGTTCCTTTGGCCACGTATATGCGAATCTATATGAAAGCTGATATTGTAGACATCAAGGGAATGGGTGCGGTTTAAAAAGGAAGCCCAAGTGTCACCACGGTAAAATTCGAAGAGTCTACAATGTTCCCCAGTGTACTGTTGGCATTGATGTAAACGAACAAGTTAAGGGCAAGATTCTTGCCAAGAGAATGAATGTGTGCATTGAGCACATTAAGCACTCTGAGAGCTGAGATGGGTTCCTGAAACACACGAAGGAAAATGATCAGAAATAGAAAGAAGCCAAAGAGAAAGATACCTGGGTTCAACTGAAGCGCCAGCTTGCCCCACCCAGAGAAGCACACTTTGTGAGAACCAAGGGAAGGAGCCTGAGCTGCTGGAACCTATTCCCCATGAATTCATGACATAATAGGTGTTAAAAAAAATAAAAGACCTCTGGACTGTAAAAAAAAAAAAACAACAGAAATATAATTGATTTTTGCTTGTCGATCTTGTATTTTGCCACTATGAAACTCCTTTATTAGTTCTTAGCTTTGTAAAAAAATGTTTTCCTTAGGATTTTCTATATACAAAAAAGATAATATCATCTGCAAATAGAGATAGTTGTATTTGTTCCTTTCCAGCCTGCACTTCAAATTTCTTTTTCATAGCTAACTGCTCTGGAATTGCCAGCATCATGTTGAATGGAAGTACTATGAGCAGACATTCTTGTTTCATTTCTGACCTTAGGGAGGAGGCTTTCAGTGTTTCACCATTGTGTTTGATATTAGCAGTATAGTTTTTAAAATACGGAACACATTTTATTTTACAAATCATAGACCAACAAAGTCT
This sequence comes from Alouatta palliata, assembly GCA_004027835.1. Taxonomy (NCBI): domain Eukaryota; kingdom Metazoa; phylum Chordata; class Mammalia; order Primates; family Atelidae; genus Alouatta; species Alouatta palliata. The sequence goes on from PVKV010005176.1 coordinate 9,020, forward strand.
ATTCTAAAGAATGGATCAACAAAGAATTGACCACTTTTATCCTGTTTCTTTAATAAAGCCTGGGTAAGAGCCAAAATTTAGCAAAATACTTGTTTTGCTATTCTAACATGCTGCAGTTATTAGATAACATTTGCTTAACAGAATTCATCTTTCCATCCTTGAATTTATATATTGCTACATAGCTATAAGAACTTAATTTTTATGTTTGCGTTTCAGTATTGTTAGTGTATTATAAATATGGCTAAGGTATTTATGGGGTCAGCAGAATGCCATTGGGGTCCCCTTCTGTCTCTTGGGGCCCCCTTCTCTCTCTGGGCTCCTTTTCATCTCCGTTCTAACATTCACACATTAGCTTTCAATAAAAACGATGGCCGTCTGTTCACTCTCTAGGTAATTGGTCCAGCCTCCTTCACAGACATCAAGTACAAACTCCAATCTAAAAGGCTAGGCTTGGCTGGGCATAGTGGCTCACACATGTGATCCCAGCACTTTGGGAAGCTGAGATAGAGGATTATTTGAGCCCAGGAGTTCTAGACAAGCCTGGACAACATAGTGAGACCCCGTTTCTACATACACACACAAAAGAAAAAAAATCAGCTGGGTGTGGTGCACATACCTGTAGTCCCAGCTACTCTGGAGGCTGAGGTGGGAGGATCACTTGAGCTGGGAGGTCAAGGCTGCAGTGAGCCGTGATCAAACTGCTGCACTGTAGCCTGGGCTACAGATTTTCAGACTCTGTCTCAAAAATCAGTCAATCACTCAATAAATAAATAAAAACCCAGACTTCCTGGATGGATACCAGTGACCACAGGAGCCTTGATAAAGCTTTTTTACCGGTAGTAACAACTGTATTTGTTAAACAGCTGCTGTGTTCCAAGAAAAGTAATAGTCATTGTATGTACATTTTCTGTTTTGATTTTACACTAATCCTACATATTAGATATTATCTCTCCAGTTTTAAGGAAAGAACACCAGAGAGTGAAATAACTTAGCCAAGTCAGCTGGTATGTGACAAAAAAGTGACTCAGACGCTCTCCACATTGTAGTTTGTAGTTCTTTCATCCTTCTCACGTAAGGATGGTGAAGCCTTGTTTCACCATGCACTAGCTATGTGGCCTTGGACAGTCACTGATTCTCTCTGGCCTTCAACGTCCACACCTGAGGCAATGAGGACAGTCACAATGGATGTCTCCAGGGCAGATGGGAAGCCTGAGACAGGACCTGCTTCAGGTTCTTCCCTATGCCTCCGTCCCTGATTTTTTCACAATGAGGACAGTCACAATGGATGTCTCCAGGGCAGACGGGGGGGAAGCCTGAGACAGGACCTGCTTCAGTTTCTTCCCTATGCCTCTGTCCCTGATTTTTTCACAATTACTTATTATTGTTAGCGGTAGAAATGCTTGGCTGGAACAAATTTAATCCAACAGACATTTGGTGAGTCTCTACCATGGACAAGAAACCATGCTGGGGGCTGAATACAATCAGAGGCCGAATCCAAATTCTAGGAACTTGAGTGTTTTCTTTTTTGTTAAAATTTGTTACGAGTTGACCATGTCTCCTCTGCTCTAAATGCTTTACATATATAACCCATTTAGTCTTCATCCTAACACTTTGAAGGAGGGACTATTCCCATTACACAGTTGAGGAAACTGAGGCACAGAGAGAAGGGGTTATTAGTCAAATCTTAAACAAAAACTTGTGAACGCTGGAGCTGGGTCTCCAATGCAGCCAAGTTGGCTCCGAAGTCCACCCTTTTAATTAACCCTGAGGTCGGAGGACCTCCATCCTTGTCTTTGCAGGTGAATGTGAGAAAATCATCCTGGAGAGGACAAAGAAACATGCACCACAGGTGCTCCAATAAGTCCCGGGCACTGTCTAGTTGCAAAGTGTGCTGTTAAGTGTAAGGGGATACTATGATGTGTGGGAATCTGGACTCCAAGTGCAGCAAACCGTGTGGTATATGCATGATTAGGTACACAGCAGGGAGGGAGCGGTGAGTACAAAGGAGCTGAGAGAAAGAACATCCTGTCTATGGGAAGTCACAGACAGATCAGGTCTGGTTTGCTTATTCAGAAGCACTTGCTGATGGGGAAGCTTCAACTGGGACTTGAAAGAAGGGAAAGATTTCAGTGGGTGAAGAGCCTGGAAAAGACGAGAATGCTGCCGGCAGAGGAGACACGGGTGGTGGTGAGCGGACAAGGTGCTTCTCTGATAGCAAGCAGGAGTCTCTCTTGCCAGGATGTTTCCACGTTCATAGAGACCAGTAAGACACTGGTCCTTGAAGTCTTGTGAGGTGGAAGGGGTGCAGGCTCTGGGTCCAAATTCTAGCACAGCCCCTTGAGTGCAAATTTCCTCATCTGTGGCCACAGAGTAGAGGCACTATCGTGAGTATCTTCAGTGTGGAGGGGAAAGAGCATGGGATCTCCCTGTAGGTGGGAGCACAGTGAGGGAGTATGAGGATCAGAGTGGCCTCAGCCATGGTGGAGAGCGGGAGAGAAAAGAAGCAAGGAAAAGAGCTGGGGACCCAATTGTCTCAGCATAAATTGAGAAGGCAGGAGCAGTGATCAGGGAATCAAGACACAAAAACTGGACAGAGGATGAAGGAGAGCAGAAAGTCAAAGGCAAATGCGTGGCTTCGAACCTCAGTAGACCAATTATTGATACTGGGAAAGATGGAACACACCCTCCCCAATCTCCTTGGACGTTACTATCACTGCCAGGGGAATGGGTAGGTTCACCAAAAGGTGGGTTGTAGAGATAGATGATGAAGACCACCAGCAGAACCTTGAGAATGACACTCTAGTGGGTGGGGCAAGAGGATCCCAGAGGCCTCCCCAAGCTCATAGAAGAGGAGGGGAGGAAAATATGTGTCTCAAAAGTTATTGGAAGAGGAGCCTTGAGAATGGTGAAGGGTCACAAGTGCAAATGGCACCAAGGCTTCTTGAAGGATGGCCGAAAACAAGATTTTGGGAACAGTATTTAAGACCTGATGGGGTCCTTCAAGGAAGCTGTTTCAGGAGTAAAGCAAGTCTTCTCTGGTGACCCACAGTGAGGGTGCTGGGCCAGGAACTGGGTTAAGGAGTGGGAAGTGAAAGTGTCATCTGCAAAGAGATAGGAGGGAGTGGCACACCCTGGTGTGCAGGGGGCACAGATAGGAAGATAGGGGTGGGACAAGAACAGAGACAGGGGACCTTCACTCACCAGAAGATCGTTTAAAATATGCAAAGCCTCCAAGGTGTTGGCTGGAGAGGAAAAATGAAGCTGCTGAGGGCAGGCCCTGGAAGGCAAAGGTATCCTGAGCACCAGGGGTAAAGCCCTGATGGGTGGGAAAGCCAAATGGGTCATGTCCACTCATCCTTCTGCAGGGCAACCCAGACACTGTGGTACCACCCATGGGGCAATGCTCTGCTTCTAACTGTTGTTGCTCTAGTTTCTTTCTGATACAGAAACATCCAAAATCTGCACCTCCTCATATAGGTTGATCCAAGTTCCACAGACATCACTGAGTTCTCAGTGGACTCAGTTACTGGGGCTGTTCTCACACTTTTCTTTCTTTCTTTTTTTTTTTTTTCTTTGCAAGAATCAGTAATGGGTGCAAGCAGACCTGCACAGGAAGTCCAGTGAAACCTAGTGGTGGTGAATCAGCTAGAATCCCATCCAGGAATGCAACCAGCCTGGTGTGTGGGGTGAGACCTGATCCTTTAATGTCCCTCAGTGCCTTTTAGGGCTGTTAGGCTCAGAAAGGACCTGTCCATCACCCCTAGGGCCCCACTCCTTGTTTACTGCTTTGCTATCACAATCTTGAAATCCTTGTAATTGAACAAGGGACCCCACATTTTCACTTTGCACTGGTCTCTGATTCTGTAACTGATCCTGTCCCCTCTCTTGTCTCATCCACTCCGCGAACTGTCCCCACATTCTGAGACCTTTCAGCAGTGTGCTCAAGAGGTTCCTGCCCCTATCTGAAGCTTCACCCTCAACCCCATGTTGGCACCCAAGGCAGCCCTGCTTCTGGGTCCCGCGTGGGCAGGCTGTGCACCGGAGTCACGACCCCCGATTCAGCCGAGGCAGCCACCGATTGCCTTCTCCCGCCGGGGACACCCCTACTGTCCCGTCTGCTGCCCTTCCCTTCCTCTTCCCAGGGGTCTGGGTCAAGTGAGGTGCAGCTGTGCGCATTCCGGGAGCTTCAGACCCCGGTTTCCAGCTGCTCCTCGGTTTCCGGGAGCTGCGGCCGCCTTCCCAGCGCAGAGCTCAGCTCAGCGGGATGTTTTGAGGCTCTCTGCCCCAAGGCGCTGGAGGGTGTGGGGTAGGACAGTCGTGCTAGCCCTTTTCAATTTTGGAGTATCCACGCTCCACGCACTTGGTCACCGTGGGTCAGTCCAGTCCAGCCCGGCCCACCCCACCGGTGCGTGTCTTTCGCACGTGCAGATGCCATACTCGCTGTTCTCGTTTCAAGTCCGGGATCTGAGCGACCCTGGAGGCAAGAGGTAAACGCCGCAGAATCCACACGGAGCTGCCAGGGTACGGAGCTTCCTACCCCAGGGGGAGGCCTCTGCACCCAGACCTTAACCCTTTTTAGCCCGAAACTTCTCCAACTTCCTTGACTTTGTTTAGAGCTCCACAGCGCCGCCGCCTGGCGCTCGCTGTGAGGACGGTGGAGGAGAGACGCAAGGATGTTTTTGAACCGTTTGCCTCTCACTGTTATGGGGGCGACCCGAGGAGGCAGCCCACTCCGCCTTATTCCCAGTAAGGGAACTACCGGATGAGGTCGAAAGTGACAGATTCCTATCTCCTCCTCCAGCCCTCCTCACCGTGCCCATCCCATCCACAGGACCGTGGCTCCTCACTGCCCTTTGCCAAGCAAGTGGCATTTCTGTGCACCTCGGTATCAATGCGGCCTCTGGACGAAATGGAAACTTCCTTTGCTGACCGGGGTGGGATCCGCTGGGAGCCCGCAGCGCCTCCCCGGGGGGCTGCCAGCCACCCTGTTGGGGTGCAAGATGCACCGTCCCTCGGAAGCTGGACGGAAACCCGCCAGGCTGATTCGCTCCCACGCGCCCGCCCCTGCTCCGCGCCTCAACAATTCACCTGCCACGGCCTCTGAGCGGGGGTCAGGACCTCGGGCACACTGATAGTGTCCCCGCAACTTCCTCACGCGACGAGATGGGGTTGCCCAGGGACTCGCGGGTCCCTGGCCAACCATGGGGCAGAGGGCGCTGGTGTTAGGCCAGTCTTCCCCGACCTGTCCCGTCACCCCAGCCATACCCACTGTCCTCTGAGGCCAAGCGCGCCGCCGGTTCCCTGAGCCAGGCACCCTGGCAGGGGATCGTCTCCAGCTGTCTCTCCTTGCGATCCTGTCTTTGGAGAAGTCCACGTCCTAGACAGTCCCTCCCAAAGTCCCCCTCCCAGTGTCCTGCAGGTTTTGTGCACCATCTCCCCCACGTCCCATTCAAAGCACTTTTCGCTGAAGTCTCCGATTCCCAGAGCTCTGCAATGCGGACTTTCCTTGGAAGTGGCGGCAACATGTATGAAAAGAAAGGAAGGAGGTCCAACAGATGAAGGAGGGCTGCACGCGTGGGGGCCAGAGTGGTGGGGGCGGGGACAGTCGTCTGGCTACAGGGGTGCTGGCCTTTCCTGGAGCCTGCCCCTGCCGGCCCCGCCCGAGAACCTCCCTGCGCCAGAGCCGGGTTTACTCATCCCGGCGAGGTGATCCCATGCGTGAGGGCGGGCTCAGGGCGGCCAGAGAACCCAGCAATCCGAGTATGCGGCCTCAGCCCTTCCCACCAGGCACTTCCTTCCTTTTCCCGAACGTCCAAGGAGGGAGGGCCGCGCACTTATAAACTCGAGCCCCGGCCGATCCGCATGTCAGAGGCTGTCTCGCAGGGGCTGCGCTCCGCGGCTAGAAGCGTCTGAACTGAGATGGGCAGGAGAGGCTGTCGCCAGCGGCGTCCTGTGCCCCTCTGCTCCGGCACGGCCCCATCTCAGTGCCTGCGCTTTCCCCGGCGCCTGCACACGCCGCGCCTCGGTAACATGCTCGGGGCCGGGCTCCTTGGCGTGCTGGCTCTGGCCGGCCTGGGGCTCCCCGCACCCGCAGAGCCGCAGCCCGGTGGCAGCCAGTGCGTCGAGCACGATTGCTTCGCGCTCTACTCAGACCCCACGACCTTCCTCGCTGCCAACCAGACCTGCGTTAGACTGCAGGGCCACCTAATGACAGTGCGCTCCTCAGTGGCTGCCGATGTCATTTCCTTACTACTGAGCGGCGACGGCGACGTTGGCCCCCGCCTCTGGATCGGTCTGAACCTGCCACCTGGCTGCCGCGACCCCAAGAGCCTTGGGCCCCTGCGCGGCTTCCAGTGGGTTACGGGAGACAACGACACCAGCTACAGCAGGTGGGCGGAGCTCGACCTCAGTGGGGCTGCCCTCTGCGGCCCACTGTGCGTCGCGGTTTCTGCCGCTGGGGCCCCTGTCCCCGGCGAGCCGATCTGGGAGGAGCAGCCGTGCGATGTGAAGGCCGATGGCTTCCTCTGCGAGTTCCACTTCCCAGCCACCTGCAGGCCCCTGGTGGTGGAGCCTGGCGCCGCGGCTGCCGCCGTCCGGATCACCTATGGCACCCCATTCGCGGCTCGGGGAGCGGACTTTCAGGCGCTGCCGGTGGGCAGCTCCGCCGCGGTGGCGCCCCTCGGCTTGGAGCTGACGTGTGCCGCGCCGCCTGGGGAGGTCCAGGGACACTGGACTAGGGATGCGCCTGGCGCTTGGGACTGCAGCGTGGAGAACGGCGGCTGCAAGCACGCGTGCAATGCGAGCGCCGGGGCGCCCCGCTGCCTCTGCCCAGCCGGCGCCGCCCTGCAGGCAGATGGGCGCTCCTGCACCGCACCCGCGGAGCAGTCCTGCGAAGAACTCTGCGAGCACTTCTGCGTTCGAAACCCCGACAAGCCGGGCTCCTATTCGTGCATGTGCGAGACCGGCTACCGGCTGGCAGACGACCTGCACCGGTGCGTGGACGTGGATGACTGCATGCTGGTGCCCAGTGTGTGCCCGCAGCGCTGTGTCAACACTCAGGGTGGCTTCGAATGCCACTGCTACTCTGGCTACGACCTGGTGGACGGCGAGTGCGTGGAGCCCGTGGACCCGTGCTTCGGAACCAACTGCGAGTACCAGTGCCAGCCCTTAGGCCAAACTAGCTACCGCTGCATCTGCGCTGAAGGCTTCGCGCCGGTGCCCCAGGCGCCGCACAGATGCCAGATGTTTTGCAACCAGACTGCCTGTCCAGCCGACTGCGACCCCAACACCAAGTCTAACTGTCAGTGCCCTGAAGGCTACATCCTGGACGAAGGTTTCATGTGCACCGACATCGACGAGTGCGACAACGGCGGCTTCTGCTCCGGGGAGTGCCGCAACCTCCCCGGTAGCTACGAGTGCGTCTGCGGGTCCGGCTCGGCCCTTGTCGTCCAGATTGGCACCGACTGTGACACCGACAAGGTGGATGGAGGCGACGGCGGCTCCGGAGAGCCTCCCGTCAGCCCGACGCCGGGCTCCACCTCCAATCCCCCGGCCGCGGGGCGCGTGCATTCGGGCGTGCTCATAGGCATCTCCATCGCGAGCCTGTCCCTGGTGGTGGCGCTTTTGGCTCTCCTCCGCCACCTGCGCAAGAAGCAGGGCGCCACCAGGGTCAAGACGGAGTACAAGTGCGCGGTCCCCTCCAAGCAGGTAGTGCTGCAGCACGTGCGGACCGAGCAGACCCCGCAGTGACTCTGAGCGACCTCCGTCCAGGAGCCCGGCTTTGGCTTGGCCTTTCTCTCGCTCCTGTGCCTCCTCACCCTCAGCTGTACTCCACCGCTACCCAAAGCACCTTAGCTGGATTACAGCTGGAGAAGGCCCGCCCCGCCCCCACCAAGCTGTGTTTTCCGATTCCATGCCTAACTGGGGAGGGGGTGATTAGAGGGAGGAGAATGAGCCTCAGTCTCTTCCATGACGTCACTGGATCACTGGGCAGAGATGGCGATTTTACGACAAAGACAAAGACTGCGAAGGATCCCAGCTCCTCACGACTGGGCGCAGGAGGGTGATCGTTATTGGTTGGCGACCCTTTGGGCAGACCTTGACCTCGTGGGCTAGGGATGAGCAAAATATTTATTTATTTTTTTAAGTATTTAGGCTTTTGTTTGTTGCCTTTTTTCCTCCTTGTATGTCTCCAGCATCCACTTTGCACACCTCTCCCGTCTCTCTCTACAAACTCCCACTTACCATGTGGCAGATAAACTATCTTAGTGAATTCTTTTTCCCAGCCCTCTCACATTTATGAAGCAAGCCCCATTTATTCGCCATTCTTCTCAGTTTTCTCCTCCCAGGAACTGGGCCAGCCCACCTGGGTCGCCCTACCTGTGTCATCCTACCTGTGCCTGACCCTATTTCTTTTGCCCTTAGCTGTCTGCTCAGACGGAACTCCTACATGAAACAGAAACAAAAACGCTAAAAATAACAATGGCCGTTTCCTTTTTCACTAGATTTGCTAATTTATCCTGAAATTTCAGGTTCTCAGCGCAAAATAATTGTGTACAAAGGTTGAGATGTAAAATGCATTAAATTAATGTTGCTGGACTGTCATAGAAATTACACCCAAAGAGGTTTTTATCTTTGTTTTTTTAAACAGTGAGCCTGAACTTTGTGGTTGTTTTGATTTGTACTGAAAATGGTAATTGTTGCTAATTTTCTTATGCAGTTTCCTTTTTTGTTATTATTACTTACTTGTGACAGTGTTGAAAATGTTCAGAAGGTTGCTTTGATTCAGAGAAGAGACAGGCATCTTCCAGGAGACAGTTGAAGAAAGTTTCGAGCTTCATGATTCAGGCCAGTTGGTAATTGTGTCTCACTGTTCTCGTCACTGTTAGACCTAACTAAAACCAGCTCTACTGGTCTTATGGAAAGGAGCTTGGGAATAGATCCTGGAGGATACCCAATTAGGGCTTAGCCTTAATCAGGTCCTCAGAGAATTTCTACCATTTCAGAGGGGCCTTTTGGAATGTGGCCCCTGAACAAGAATTGGAAGCTGCCCATGGGAGCTGGTTAGAGACGCAGAATCCTAGGCCCCACCCCATCCAGTTCGTGAGAATCTATATTTAACAAGATCAGCAGGGGATGAGTCTGCTCAGTAATTTGAGGTCAATGGTTCCACACTGCTTCCAATTTTCTGGAATACATTAAATATGGATCAGTTCTAAGTAGCAGGCCAAGTCAGGCCCTTATTTTCAAGAAACTGAGGAATTTTTATTGTGTAGCTTTGCTCTCTGGTAGAAAAGACTAGGTGCACAGCTCTAGACACTGCCACACAGGATCTGCAAGGTCTTTGGTTCAACTAAGCTAGGAATGAAATCCTGCTTCAGTGTATGGAAACAAATGTATCATAGAAATGTATCTTTTGTAAGACAAAGATTTTCGTCTTCTATTTTGTAAACTCAACATATTTGTACATAGTTATTTATTTGTTGGAGATAAACTAGAACACAGGCAAAACTCTTGCTTATGACATCACTTGTACAAAATAAACACATTGCAGTGTGCTCTCGGGTTGTGTGTCTGTTCACTTTTCCTCCCCCTGTCCCCTCAGTTTAAACATGCAAATGCTGTGAGATGTAGGAACGACTGCCCTGCATCCCAGCACTCGTGCTGTCTGATGATGGCACCCTCTCTGATTTTCAGAGCTCTTTCCAGAGGCTGTTACTTTCACTGTAGAATGACTTCATGCAATCTCCGTATACACAAATATTTATTTATTTCCTTCTGTAACCATAACAACTTCATATATGAGGACTTGTTTTCTGTGCTTTTAAGTACATTATAGGATCATTTGTTGGAATGAATTAAATAAACCCTTCCTGGGGCATCTGGCGAATCCCAGCTGTGTGTCCTGTGTACAGTGTGGCATTATCTGTTCTGCGAGATAGCCAAATTCAGTGTAGTCATGAAGGATCTCAGTTTGTGGCTCTAATTCGAGTATTCATTTCTAAAGGTATGAAATCATTCCCATCTCTATTGGAGATTAAAAACATTGCCTTTTGAACGCACACATTTCTTGGGCTCACTTTCCTAGGATGGTCGGGCTGGCTCAATGCAATATGCAGGGCTCGGAAAGAGTTTTTAAAGAAAAAATTAAAAGAAAGTAAAGCCCAGGCAAATATTCAAATGCTTTATATGTCTGGATAATACCAAATTTGTGAGTTTTCGTTTGAGTGGTTATTGTGAAGACAGGGTTGGAGATTTTGACATCCATCACAAATGTGGTGACGACGTGTGTGTGTGTGTGTGTGTGTGTGTGTGTGTGTGTGTGTGCTGGGGCAGCTGCCATGCACAGTGCCCTATGGAGATAGCAAGCTGAGCCAAGCTCCCCCTAAGGAGTAGACTAAGTCTTTGTGAAGGAAGAACTACATGAGCCGGGGCAGGACAGTTGCAGATAAACGGGGCTGGGAGACCACAGGAGACAGTGACACCTTACAATTTGCTCCTGTTACCCAGCCTTCTATTTTTCAAGAGGGTCAGCTCCCAGTCACTGTCAAATTGACTTGCAGGGGCTCATTGCGTTAGGATTTCTTCTTATTCCAGAAGAAGGGCATCTTCTTAAGGGACACTGGAAGACCAAAACACACTTTCAGAACCCAGAGGCAAAAACCCTTCATGTCCTGAGCAAAATCCTAGGACACTAGTCGTTTGGTGCCCTGGGCTTCCCTGTCCACCTCACTTCCTGCTGCCTGAGGGATCCATGGTTCTGTTTACAGGTCTCATCTGAACTCGAGATTCTCAAAACAGCTAAATAGCCACAGTGCCTCTCCGAGAAAGACATCAGGACCACATAAACACATCATATCAGTTAGCTTTAAAATCTATCCCCCCGCATGTACAATCAGTATAGACTTTTTGAAACCAGAGCCGTGGGATCAACCTGTGCAGTCTCTGCTTTCCGTTCACATCATCAGACATCCAGATCCGAGGGAGACTCCCAGAGACTAGTTGCTGTGATATTTCACAGTACGAGAGGCTAGGGCAAGAAAGCCAAGGTAGTATTTCTGGATAAGCCAGCATTCAGGTTTTTTCTGTTTTTTATGTTTTCTAGTCTTTGGTTATAAAGTAAACAGAATTCAATTTTTAAGTAAAATGGCTTGTTATTTTTTCCAGTCCTCACCTCTTTTCTTGGATCGGTTCAGCAGTTGTTTACTGAACACTTACTCTGTGCCTTTCTTGGTGATAGGCACAATGAGAAGCCCCTGCCATACAAGAGCGATTGTGGCAGGGGAGAAAGACATGAACCAACTGATCACCCCCCAATTGTACTTCACTTAGAAACAGTGACAAGTGCAGGGGAAGAAAAGCACGGCATACTCTGAAACGGCGCAAGAGGGAGAGAGGATTTAGAGTGAAGGACTGGAGGGCGCTTCCTGGACAAGATGACACTTAACACCAGACCTGAAGGGGAAGGAGGGGTTGTCAAATGCAGACTGGAGAGGGAGCAGTCCAGGCCGGAAGGGCTGCACGGGAGAAGGCACTGCATGGGGAAGAGCCGTGGCGGAGTGCACTGGGCATAGTGAACTAGGTGCTGCCGGCTGCAAGGGAGGCTGAGAGGTGGAAAGATACAAGCAGCAGGAGAGGACTGTAGGGGTTGTAGGTCAAAGACACTGAAAGAAAGACTGAAAGAATGACATTGAAAAATGTTCTAGGTACACATGGGGGCACTCAAGGAGTTTTGATAAGAGCCTGCTGGGATTCAGTTTATGTAGTGCATTGTTTGGGAAGATGACAGCTACTTCTAGACATATTTATATGTCCCCTTGGGCAGAAACTGTACAATTTCTGCTGTAAGCACCCCACAGGGCTAATACCACCTGGATGTGATCCCAGCCTGACACCTGCCGGTCACATGGCCCTGGGCACCGTGTCACCCTTTGAAGACCGTAAGACGGTGCAAGCAGAGCTACCTCACAACGTTTCCAAGGAGATTAGATGAGGCAGTAAGCTCAGTTTCTGGCCCACGGTAGATGCCCAATAACTGTGCCAATGAACTTGTAGATGCATAAGTGAGTACAAAAAAAAGCTGTGTTGGAATCATGAGTGTCTTAGGGGTAAACTCATGTTTGCATAAAGTGGAAACTGTTCCATCAAGGGAAGATACAGTCACTTGGAAGTGATGTTGTCAATGCTGGAGGAACTGTAATGTTGGATTTGCAGGCATCCATCATAGCTGAAATGGGAGATTTTTGTACCAGGTGAGAAGTGACCTCCAACACTCAGTCACTGTAAAGTCCAGCTTCAAAGGCTCTAGCCTATTTTCCCTACTCTAAGGCCTAGTCAAGTACAGGGGGCAGAGACTCCGTCCGCTGGTCTCCCAGGGAGGCTCGGAGGAGAAAGAACATGCTCCAGAGTGCTCTGCTCCATTTCTTAGGGCCCAGAGGAGAAAGAAACACAGCTCTGGCCCTGGCAGAGCCAGGCCTCCTATCGGGGGCTTGGGGAGAGGTTCCTGGCGTGATAGTCCTTCGGGTGACATTATGGTTGCGAATGGGCCCAGGGGACAGAAAAGCCTCATTTTCTACCTTCTGTTGTCTGTTGAATGCAATTCCTTATTATATCATCTATTCAAGGAAAACTGAGGTTGCAAAGAATACATGAAAACACATTTTCTTCACGGTTATAGCTCAGTGGGGGGTATCCAAAATACACTGCCTGATCTTTAGAGGCATTTCTTCGTAAAACAATACAGGCAACACCCAATTCTTTCTTTTTTTTCCAGAATGAATGCCCTGGGTTCAGTGCTATCTCTTTTTGTTTTGAGTGTTCCCTTCCTCCTTTTTTTTCAGTTATCAGGTTCAGATATAGGCAAACAACTGATTTCCTCTCACAGGAGAAACTAAATATTGTTTTAACATGAGACTCTTACAGAATCGAAATCGTTTTCAGAGTGTTTTGAAAGTGTGATTGTGAAAGACAAAAGAACCCTGGGGATGGGTTAATTCAAGGTCACGCCCAATGGAGACAGTGCAAAACACACAGACAGCAGAGAGTTTCAGGGATCCGATGAGAAACATTGAGAGTCAAAGCTGGCGTCTGTGACAATTATGTCACCTGGGCCACAGGCCAGATGTTTTTTTGAATCTCTTCCTGACGGAAATCTTCTGTTAAAATAGGAAATTTTATACAGATCTTATCCTGAGACAAACCTCACTTATCTTCTGCATATTCAATGCCTGGCAACACAGCCTCTGTAACTGCCTGTCTCAAAGCTTTCTGGCTTCTCGCTGACGCCGTCCCTAAATGCGAACTCACCCCACTGTTGTCCAGCAAACCTGTGTTCGACTTGGTAAGGAGGAGAGGGGCTTTTCAACATTCTCCCTAATTCCTCCCCTTTTCCCTCTGACTCCTGCCTTACTTTGATTTAATTCCTTTGAGAACATGGAATTAAATCTTCTACAAACTCTTTGGAGAGCCTAAGCCTTGTTCGTTGTCCCCGTCTTTTAACGAATCTGTTCTGAAATGCTCATATGATCCCAAATGACCATTTTTAGTGAGTCTTTGCCGGGGTTTGACTGTAGTCCTTCTTCACGTGTTTCCTCCTCCTCCTAAAAGGTAGCACTGCAGAAACCCAATGGTAGTGCCAGGAGAATGGAAAGTCTGAGGACGGCATGGGGCAAGTCCCGGTTTCACTGTTGAATTTGTCTGAGACTCTCCAGAGCACAGGATATGGCCTCACGGGATATGATAAACATGGACTAAAATGAAGAGAGCAACACAAACCCAACAGCAAGCTCCCTGGAGGCTGCAACAAATGGAAATGGTGGTTTTCGGGAGGGGCTGGGTCTTGAGGAACATTCTGCTCTCTTTGACTGGAAGAGAGCTAGGAGTGGAATCCCTACCCTCTCTCCAGTGCTTGGAGTAAAGGATCACGAAGTCATTATGGAATTAGCAGCTTGTCCAGGAACATACTCAACTCTCTAGTTTGTCTAGGTGGTGTCTGGAGTCCAGGATACTTCTTTTCACATCCATAAGGTCGAGAGGGCAGCAGCTTCCTATATAAATTGGTTGAGGTCTCTTAGTCTGGGGGGAGGAGAACGAGAAATGGCATAATCAGGTGGCCTTCCTGGGGCCACCAGCTGGGATAGCACCATCTCCAATTCTGTACGCCCTCAGGCCCTCCCCATGCTATCTGTGTCCTGTAAATAAGCACTCTACAGTAAAGATTTTTTCACTGTAGAGTGCTTATTTAGATTTAGAACTGCACCCTCATTTCTGTTCTTGGCCACAAATCACAGCCACCTAGAGTGAAATAGATGGTCACCAAAACAGTCCCTATCATGACTGGGGTAACAGCTACTCAAATGTAAAAATTTGCATGTCAAAATTCATAGAACTGTACAACCAAAAAGAGAACACTCTAACGTAAGTAAATTATGCTTCAATTAAAAATAGATTAAAAAGAAATTACAGCCTCCTCAGAATACTAATGAAGGCCTGATTTAAAAAAAAAAAATGAAAAAAAGGATGCCCAACTCTGCACTAATTCCCTCTTCCCCCTTGTGTGTCATGAAGCAGTCACCATCTGAATGGTGAGACTTCCTCCCCGCGGGCCAGGAATGCGCCTTTGTGCGTCACTGCGCACCCGCAGGTGGATAGCGCGGCTCTGCCCTCCCCTCAAAGTCATGCAGCCCTCTCCAGGCCACCGTGGGTGGGAAGTGGGAGAGCTGGGACTCATCCGCCCGGTCTGTGTGCCGCTCAGTCTGTTCTCTGTCCTCATTTGCCACGTGTCCACACTGGGTGAGTGCTGACCTTAGGCAGCCTCACTCTCCAGGCAGATAGAGCCCCAGGATTGCAGTCATTTCAATTCCTACATTGCGGCAGGTGGATGTGCATGGTGTCTGTTGACAATAGGAAGCCACATGTTTTCATGTGTAGAAAGTTAATACTCCCATTCTAGGCAACACTGTTAATGACCTTGGATTTGTTTTTACATTGTTTCTCCCCCATTTCAGAAAGTGCCCCCGTTAGACACTCAAGTCAATTCTTTCACAAGACCCTGCCTTTCAGCTGATACAAAGCTGATGAAAGTTGGAAAGAAGGACATGATCATCCTGCCAGCTCCTCCCTGAAGATGGAAGTGTGTGAGCCTCAATTTCACAAGGACCCCAGAGCTTTCGATGGGCTTCTCTTACCACGCAGACCCAAGCCCCTCATTAGAGCCTGCCACCGCTGCCACATGGCTCTTAGGGCAAAGTCCTCATCTTTGAGGTGGCATAGAAGATGTTGGGCTCCTGCTTATAGCCCTGCCAGCGCCTCACACCCCCTGCGGTCTGTGTTCTGGTCACATTGAGCCCTTCTGTGCCTCTGTCATTACTCTGCTTTGTTATTGCACGCCCTTTGCACATGCTGTTCCCGCTGCTTAGAGCCTACAGGAACACCCTGTGCCCCGCCCCTTCCTCTCCTAGTTAGTGTAGGTATCCTTCAGAGGAGGTCATCTCCAGCCACTTTCCTGGGGGAAGCCTGCTCTGAGTCAAGGGCAGTGTCTTTTATCATCGTCTCTTAGAAAGCAGAGTCCTTTACTGTAGAGTGCTTAGGTTTAGAACTGCACCCTCATGTCTGTGATTATTTGATTAACGCCTATCTTTTGCCACTAGCGTCTGAACTCCATGAAGGCAGAAGCTGCCGATGTAGTCTCTCTGTGTTGTCTCAAAACCGGCTGCACCACCCGAGAGACGCACTCAGCAAACTGTCCGCATGTATTCCCGACTGCACACAAGTCAGCAGGACAATTTCCGGGGTGTGCTGCTGGCTGACGGTGTACACCATAGCGGAGCTGTCTCAGAAAACGCAGCCCTAGGATTCTGACATTTGTCCTTAAGGAATCTGAGGCTATACTGTCATCTACCTACAGCATGAGAATGTGGGAGATGGGGGTGATTCGCTACCTCCAACCTCTCAGAGAAGAGTGTCAATGGCCACCTTTGCTACGATTCATGTCTGGTTTCTGAGGCAGTGCCGCCGAAACATGTGGCAGTCTGTTGATCCTTTGCATCCACCTCTAGCTCCTAAGGAATGCTAGCTATGATGGCTTTAACAAAAGTGAAGCCAAGACTTCACAGACAAGTGTGAAAGGCATATGCACCTTTGCTCACAGATCAGAGCAGACAAACTGGGCAATTATCCTGTTTAGTGACAGCTTGTCATGTCCAGTTACCATCTTCCTGATCATCCGGGAAAATGTAACACCTGGCTTGTCGTGGACCAGTAAATTAAAGGCAATTTTAAAAGAAAAAGCAAGATCTCTGATGGATGGAGGGATGAGAAAAGGCTGTTTCCACCTTTGGCAGGAAATGTTTTTATTCACATTGATGTCAAAAGCTGTGACTCCTGGTCTTAGCAGGCAGAACAAGATGACCATCGAAGCAAGCCTCCCAAGCAGGTTATGTATGTCAGTGGCTCTCAGGACCTTGGCTGTATGGCTCATGACTTCAATTCACTGCAATCTTCTGGACACAAACTACAAGGGAGGGTTTCATGCAACTGGTTGCTATAAAAACCTAGGGTTGATGGAATTAAAGCCGGCAGCACTGTGGATGGGCTCCAAATGCAGCCCTAGTGCTCAGGGTGCCTTGCTGCTGCCAGGAACTGAAAAGGCCCTGAAGTTGAAGAACAGAGCAATCCCTAGGATCACCCCCCCACCCCCACCCCCACCCCGCCACCACCTGCATGACATGATTGCAGGGTCAAGGGCAGTGTTCACACTCATTTATCAGCAGTGATGAAAAGAGGACTAAGCAGAGAGCAGGCTGCCTCCTACCCTTCCACCGCCTGACTCACGTGTCTCCCCAGTGTCTCTGCCAAAACAGAGTTTACAGCTGGGAAGAGCTCAAAACTTGAAACCTCCCTTAGTGCCTATTTCAAGTGCGAAACAGGCTGAGAGAAGTTAAATCACTGCTCACAAGGTAGCCGAGGCTGAGATCTCCTGCCTCTCAGAGACTTTTCTTTCCATCACCTGAAGCTGCCTCACCTTCAACTTTCATCAGCTACTTTAAAAACGTTGAAGTTTCTAAATAGAATGTGTCTTATTCCGTGCTCACCTGGGCAGCCAAGCACTGGTGTTGCCAAGACTCCTGGTCAGTGCCCTGCCTTGCTTATTAGAGAGTTTGCCCAGTCTGATCACTGGGAGACTAAAGAAATGACCCCTCTCCCCACACACAAGCTGGGAAGAAGCCGTAAGGATCACTGCCAGTGCCATGAACCCCTCACCTCACTACTACCAGCCTGGGCAGTCCTTGCAGTTTCTTTCAACCACATTTATCATGTGCCCATCCTGGCAGGCATTGTCAGACACTGAGGAACAAAGAAATACTGCAGTTTAAAAACCTCCAAATAGGTGTGGTTACACGAGACCCACAGTCACGGGACTGACTTACTCCAAATGCCCAAGGTAACCCTGGTGGGTACTGAGAAATCAGGGATGATTGATGTCTCTGTGTGTGTTCCTGTGTGTTTGCAAGATCACAGGGTTCTGTGACTTAGTTTTGAAACTTCCGTTATAGTGATGTCTCTAGTTTGTAGTACAGACATGGCTGCACATTCTCTGAGTGGTCTGTGAGGCTGACCACTCAGAACAGTACAGGGTGTTGCCCTTTGGCTGTGTCTCCCCCTCCCCACACCACCTTCCCCATACCATTAGAATGGTCATCCAGAATCAGGCCGGTGGCTAAACCCAGAGGTAGTCTCCGCATGTTAAGCCAGGTGGGACTCCACAAACAACACGTCATACATGTTTCTACGTTGTCACACCAGATGCTAACATAAGTATTGCAAGTTCTCCTTTGCCCCCTCCCCTGTTTTTATCAGAAAGCAGAGTTAAAGCTCCTCTTAAGCTCTTTCCCCCTGGGAAAGATAATTTATCCTTTGGTTAACACATCAGACAACAAAGTTACGGCCTTTTATTGTGTTCAACTTACATGTTAATATCTAATGTGGCTGATGTTTTACTGAACAACAACATTCTAAAATAGTGGGTGATGAAGCTACTCCTCTATGCAAAACCTGGGCTGGTTCCCATCCCTCCCCGCTCTCTGCTCTTTCCCGCCCATGGCTCCCCTCCCACTCACCACCACAGTATAAATTGCTGCCTTAATGAGTTCTCATTTTCCCACATCAAAGGATCGGGGACAAAAATTACATCATAGGAGCTAGACGAGGTTTTTCTCTTCTCTGCTTTGTTATTACTGACCTGGTTTTATGCCTTGCAATAAACCCCATGCCATGTCTCTCCAAACCTTTTCTACTCACAGGTAGACTGCTCCCAGCCCAGGACATCCCAGGGAGACACTTGTGACAGCAAGCAGGTATTTTCCCCAGGTGGGGAGTGAGGGGGGAAAGAAGCAAGTGTCTCAGGCTGTTGATATAAGTCTCACTTAGCAACAAGAGCCCAGGAAGAGACACAGAGGGCAGGTACTTGCGGGCATCTTCCTTCCTCCTGTCTTCTATGCAAGCTGTTCTCCCACCACAAGGCAGAGCATCTGCAGAGAGGAAGGGTGCTACCTGCCTTCACCCTCTTAAGTCCTCTCCAAAGCAGTGGCTGTGACGAGTCACACACAGGGGCCATTCATTTCTCACCACCTCCTGCTTCCCAGCCATTGAAGAAAAGCCGGAGGTTCAGGAATTATTAATATCCTAGCCCAGTTCCCAAGGAGTCCTACCCAGAGCATCCTTCTGAAAGCCAGAGTGCTGGGGAGAGGAGAGCAGCAGCAGACTTCTGACACTCTCCAGCCGGCACATGCGCTGCTGGAAAGAACAGGTGGTGGAGCTTAGGTGAGCATCCAGGAGATGTGGTTTTCGGGGCTGTAGGAATGGTGCGGGCCGCTTGAGAGGTGGCCACGCAGGGTGGGTTGGGGAAGGACTTTTCAGAAGGTGG
Source organism: Alouatta palliata (assembly GCA_004027835.1). Taxonomy (NCBI): domain Eukaryota; kingdom Metazoa; phylum Chordata; class Mammalia; order Primates; family Atelidae; genus Alouatta; species Alouatta palliata. Next base: position 27,942 of record PVKV010005176.1, read on the forward strand.
TGGTCCTGGTGAAGGGAATGCGCTTGCGGCTGGGTTCTGGTTGCAGGGGCTCCTGCTGGCAGGGAAGCGGGGGGCACATGCACCCTGCTCCACCTCTGCTTTTGAGAGCAGTGGCATAGTAGTCCAGGGGCTCCTCCTCAGCACCGCCAGCACCTTCCAGGAGGCAGCAGCGCAGGCAGAGAACTCGCTGGAAGGATCGGCGGAAGTTGTCGGAGAGGAAACCGTAGAGAATGGGGTTGGCGCAGCTGTTGGCATAGCTGAGGATGAGGGACACGTGGTTGACGGTGGCATCAAGGCTGGTCACGAAGAGGTTCAGCAGCTGCACCACATAGAAAGGCATCCAGCAGAGCACAAAGACGGCCACGACCATCAGCACCAACCTGGTGATCTTTTTCTCAGAGCGCCTGCGCTGCTGCCAGCCAGCGCGGAGGGCCACGGCGCGCATCTTGCCCACAATGAGCAGGTAGCACAGGCCGATGGCCAGCACGGGCAGCAGGAAACCCAGCAGGAATGTGTACACCACGAAGACTGCCGACCAGGCCGGGTGCGGCCAGTGCAGGTTGCAGGCCACGGCCTGGCCGCCGCGAGCCGGTCTGGTGTCTGCGAAGATGGCGATGGGGAGAGTGACCAGCAAGGACGCCAGCCACACGCCCAGGTTGATGAGCTTGGCCACACTGGGCCGCCGATAGGTCGCCGCGCGCAGAGGGTGCACCACAGCTACGTAGCGGTCCACGCTGAGCACGGTGAGACAGAAGACGCTCGTGAACATGTTGAGGCCGTCGACGCTGAGCACTGCGCGGCACAGCACGGAGCCGAAGGGCCAGTGGCGCAGGGCGGCGGACGAGGCCACGAAGGGCACGCTCAGCATGAAGAGCTCGTCGGCGACTGCCAGGTTGAGCAGGTAGATGTTGGTAGCCGTCTTCATCTTGGCGTAGCGAAGGATCACGAAGATGACCAGGGCGTTGCCCACCAGCCCCACCAGGCAAACCAGCGCGTAGATGCACTGGATGGCGACCATGCCCGCCGCCCCCGCGCCCCCGCGCCCCGCCACCAGCTCTTCCTCCTCTGCCGGGGCGCCGCTGGCATTGGCTGCGGGGGGCCAGACCGTCTCCAGCCCTTCCTCGCCCCCAGGGGGCAGCGTCGAGGGGGCGCTCATGCCCAGGGGTGTCGGTGCCGGGCTGCGGAGCGCGGCGAAGCGACCGCTGCGCGAGAGAGCGCGGGCGGCGGGCCCGGGGCGGGGGCTGGCGCGCAGACGCGCGGTTCTTCCCGGCTCCGCTGAAGAGCTGCGGGAACCGCGGAGCGCCCGCCAATCCCCGAGCCGCGCGCCCCACCGCTGCGGGTACCGGGCTGGCTCGCACCGCTGGGGCCGGTGCCCCTCGGCGCCCCAGCTCCTAGATGTAGGCGCCTGGCCTCACCCCGCCCTGGAGTCCTCTCCGGCCCCGCCCCGTTTTCCCACCTCCGCCGCCCCCTCCCCGCTGCCGACTCCGCCCCATGTTCCTAGGTCTCCAGTCCCGCTCCAGGGTCACCGGTAGCCCCGCCCCGCCCGGCCCTCCCGGGGTCACCCGCCTGACCTCTTTCCTTTGCGCCTCTATTCAGATCCCGTTTTCCCCATCAGCCCTTTGAGGTCCAGTTCCCCGTTCTGTTATAGGGGGACTGCGGCAGCGGGGCTGGAGGTCCTGGAGTCCACCCTTTGGGTAAAGAGGTGCCCGGCATTGGCCAGGGACCACCAGGAAACTCGGAGCCACTAGCCTTGTACTTGGCTTCCCCTCACCCTGCCCTTTAATCCTGGCGACGACCCATCCTGGCCAATGGCTAAGTCCGTTTTATAGAGGCAGAACCTGAGGCTTCCACTGACGTCTTGGTGAATTCCAGTTCCGTCAGGATGTCCAGTTTTCCCCACCGCTCCCCACTCCTTTCCCCCTTCCCCATCCACCCTGGACAACTGCAGATGCAGGACTTTCTAACTTCTATCCCTGAGCAGTTAAGTGGGGTGGGCGCAGGGAATGGAGACGGACAGGTGGAGGCAGAGATACCACCAAAGAAGGCCAAGCCTGTTGTGCTAGCTCCCTTGGGAACTGGCAGCAGCTACAGGAGCGGGCTTCTTGGAACCCTCACCCTGTACCCTGGTTCAGTCATTGTTCGCGGGTCTCCATCCCTGGCCTCTGAAATGTGCCTGGGGAGGACAGTGGTCGAGAGGTCGGGAAAGAAAGGAGTTCCACCCTGGGATTCCCCTTCTCCCTCTAAATTGAAGAGACAGTGACTTCACTCGCCCCTGGCAAGACACCCAAGAGCAGCTGACAGCTCCAGCCCTAGTCCCACTAGCTAGCACAGGGTGCAGCAACGTCCTGAAGTGGGGATTGGCCTGGGAAAGTTATTCTCAAAGTAGCGCTGACTTTTAGGAGCCTGGCTGTCTTTGGCCCCATCTCTGTGGGGTGGTGGCCCCCTTTAATCCCCAGCCAGCCCAGAAAGGCCTTTGGTGGGTCTAGAATTGGCCACCGGAGGGTGGGGTAGGGGGTGCTGCTGACTGCTGTTTATCCAGGTGTGGAATGGGGGCATGGGCCTAATCAGCACCAGTGCAGCACCATAGCTGACCTCAAAAGCTGCCCCCAGAAACAGATGTGCTGGGAGGATATGGTCTAGCACTCCTCCACTCCATAGGTTGGTCTGTCCTTTCCTCTTTGTCCTAAGAGAGAGACCCTTCCCTCAGAAAGAGGAAGGCAATGACACCTTTGTCATTCTACATGGCACCATCCTTTGGTGGAAGGGAACAAGGGCAAGCTCAGCTTTAGGAGGGAAGAGGAATATAGGAGCTTTCACCTTTAATCCCGGTCTTCGTAAGACCCTTAGGTGGCTCCTCTGCAGACAGCCCTTCCAGGGCCCAGTGTGGCTGGGGGCAGTCTTGTCCTTTTAGTCTCGTTTCTTCTGCTGTCCTATCTGCCCATTGAACACTCAGCCCCTTCCCTTTCCTGAGAAAGTATTTCTTCTTCTCCTGACTCAGGTGTGAGTCCCTGGAATCTTTCCCATGTCTACTTTAGGTTTTTCTCCTAACATGTCCCAATTCTGCCCTCCTCTCCCCATACACATGGGTATGCCTCCAAGCATAGTAAGCTAGTATCTAAGAAGAGAAGCATGCACAACTGTCCCCATGGTTATTAGCCCTATGTGGTACACAGCCATTGCTTCCAGGAACTCACTTCCCTGTGTTCTAGGGTCCCTCTGCAGCATGGGGGCCTCAACTTCAATCCAGAGTTTTCCAGGACAGGCTGCATGCTGGGATTACCTGAAAACCTCACACATGGACTCCTGGGCTCTGTCTTCAGGGACTCTGACTTAATCATCTGGAGTGGTGCCCAGGCATCTGTATATTTTGAAGGGTCCCTGGTACTTCTAAAGTGCATGGATGCAACATTTAATTCGATGGAGAGACAGAGAGGCAGCAGCCTGAGGACCAATTACAGTGTACAGATATTACTGGGTCTTCAGAAGTGCCAGCGGAAGAGGTCAGGAGAAACATCAGAAAAGCCAAAAAGAGCCCCTGCTCAGAGGCCGGAAGCTGGAGGCCCCTGAGAGGTGGCCTGGGGGTCCCGGGACAGGAAGAGACTGGGGCAGTGGGGTGCCCATGGCTGTTCTTTCCCAGGACACTAAAGAGGAAGGCAGTGAGAAACGTTCATGCTAAGTTAAAAGTCTGTTTTTGAGATGCTTTTCAGCACACCTGTCTCGTCCTTTTGCCCGGACACACTGGGGCCTGTTCCCTATCTGCTGATTAAATTCCAGTGTCAGACCCAAGTGGCTCTCCTGCACGTTGTCCAGAGTGGCATGGAGCCAAAGACAGGCTGAGTGTAAGGGACCTGATCCTCCAAGTGCTGAAAGCACTGCCTGCAGGCCCAGCTGGTCCCTGTGGAGCTTCCAGCCCAGTGATGAGATGGTGAACCAGGGGCCTCTCAGCCCCTCTCAAAGCCAGAAGCAGCAGCTCCTTTGTTAAAAGTGTGAATAACTCACCTCCCATCTCCACACTTCAAAACTGCTGCTCAAGCTTGGAGGTACCTGCAATCTCAAGCAACCTTCAAAGCCTCTGGCCTGCAGGTCAGAGAGACACAGCTTTCCCTGCAAATCACAGTGCACCAAGAGGAGTCTTGGCTCTCAGCAGAATGACAGCAGTCCCCGAGAGCCACTTCTATCACCTGCTGGTGTGGAAAATAATCTGAAGTGCTCTCAGCAGCTCAGAATGGCTTTGAGCAATTCTGCCATTGAGCATATTAAAAGCATGATTTACCCAGGGCTAAGTGCAGGACGTTGTCTGAAATCACTTCTGTGGATTGGGCAAATATCTTTGGATTTCCACCTGAACTCCAGCGACATCCTAGACATTGCAATGACAGAGCCCCCAGCTCTACCCCAAAGACTCAACTGTTTCATCAAATGATTTTTTTTAAAGAAATGGAACCCAAAATCCTATGAGATAAAAAAAGTCAGCCAGAGAAAGGCACACGTCTGGCATAGGTCACAATGGTCCAATGCTTACAAAGCATCCAAGTTAGGAAGACTCTGCTGTCATCCTCTGGAGCACAGGGGCTGCAGCGCATTGGGTTAACTGTGAGCGGCACCTCTGTTCTTTTTTGGTAGCTGTTTTCAGACTGTCTTAGCAACCTGGCCTTACGGCTGTGCACATAAAGAGAATGAGATGGAAGACAGAAAGCAAGGATTTCAATTCTGAGCCATCGTCTTACTGGGGTGTGAGTGTGGGTGGAACTCTTGGAGCAATGCTCCTCAAAACGTGGCCCTGCACTGGCAGCATCAGCGTCCCCTGTTAGGAATGCACATCTTGGCACCTGCCCAGACCTGCCGGATGGCAATTGCAGGGGCAGGGCCCAGTGGGACTCGGATGAACAGAGTGTGAGAGCCACTGGCTGGGCCCTTCTGGGCCTTGCTTCCTCATCTGGCCACTTCCCAGGATAGTGAATGAGGATCAGGAAAGAGAATTTTCCATGAATGCTTTCTGAAATCTCTAAACCAGTGCTGGCCACATGGGCTACGCAACGCTGGAAATATGGTGAGTTCAAATATTCACGCGCTCTGTCCGATGCACAAGGGATCTCAAACACTTAGGATGAACAAAAGAATGCAAAATATCTCATTCCTACTTCTTATATTTCTTACATGTTGAGATGATAATGTTTCAGAAGTAGAGATAAAAAAGCGCATTATAAAATGAATTTTACTTGTTTCTCTCTCTTTTTTTGTAATCATGGCTATTTAAAATTTTAAGTTCCGTTTACAACACACATTCTATTTCTACAGCATTATAGACCTACAGGATATGGCTTTTCCTGTAGAAATGCTGCCCAAGGTAATGAACGATGCCACTAAAAGCGGCCCTGTGCTGTCAATACAGGAGCCACTGTGTTGACCCCGTGGCTCCTTGGATTTAAGTCAACGGAAGTTAAAAAAATTAAATGGACTTTCTTAGCATATGAACTGTATTTCAGGTGCTCAGTGGTGGTGTGAGGCCGGACAGTGCAGAGCTGGAATGCTTTCCTCACAGTGGAAAGTGGAACCTTTGAGGTTAAGAGTAGAACCTTTAGAGCCTGGCGTTCCAGCCTGGCTCCTGCTGTCTCAGCCATGGTTGCATACCTTCCAAGCCCCACCACCTCTTCTTCCTTGTAGTTAGATCTCTGATGTTTTTAGGACTGCACTTTAAATGTACCTGTGTGCTCACATTGGTTTTCCCTCTGGAACCTGGGATCACTTCAGGGCGGGCACGTGGCTCAATGGTGAATGATGAGACATGCGGGGAAATTTGCAGAGGCAGCTTCTAGGAAAGGTTTGACTTTTGCAGCCACTCTGTGACTGTGAGGTGAGAAGCTTGTCCAGTGCGATAGCCGATCCACTCATGGCAAGGAGAACAGCAGAAAGGAACTAGGCTACCTGATCATAGTGAGAGCGGATAAAGCAGCCAACCTGCCGAAAAGACTCTCACCACCGGCCTTGGGCAAATTATTGACCTCTTTAAGCCTTGATTTTCTCACCTCCGAGAGATGAACACAAGAGTTGGTATTTCACTGAATGAGATCAGGTGACGATAAGAACAGCAAACATTTATGCTGCACTTTCCATGTGCTCAGCTCCGTTCAAAACAGTTTACTCATTTAACATACGTAACATGCTTAGCTTAGGATCCTGAACCTTTTATGTTCTCAAACTTATCCTTATAATCATTGTGATTGCAGGAACTAGGCTATTAATTCAGACCTTCTGTTCCTAGACATTTTACTAACAGTGAAAGCAATCTTTCACTCCTCCCACCACCCGACAAGGAAAATTATAGGAGCATTTGAAAACGATTTTGAAACCCAAATGTTCTCACAATTGAATGACACAGGAATCAATACTTACAAAACGCTGCCTTTTCAGTGTTCGGAGTATAATGCATATTTTTAAAAATAGATTCAATAAACGTTCCTGCAAATCTATTTGGAAGCTAAAAGAGCTCATTATAAGAGTGGTTCTAGATGGGTCCCAAACTTCTCGTTTAGAAACTGGGTTTTTGTTGTGTCCACACACCATGCTCTCTACCTCTTATTCTTTCCTGTGCAGTCAATTGCTTAACCCGCTGCCAAGGACCATGAAGGGTTGAAGATTTACTCTACTGGAGAACAACCCAGGCAGTCTCCCGCGATTTCACAGATGCTGGCAAAAGAGAGGACACTCCTTCGTCAGAGACCTAGAGTTTCATTACTTAGGGCCCAGCAGTCAGCGTGGGCACCAATTCCCCTTACCCCTCCTCTCACTCCCACAGCTGGTGGTATGGGGGTGGGTCCACATGGACACTACACAGATGTGAGGACTCCTGCATTTAAGAAGTCTTAATTTTACAAGGGGCTGATAGCAAACTTCCCTGACCCTTGTCCCGGAGAGAAATATTGTCTCTGTCATTCTGTTCTGAATACTAATCTTCCCTCTGCAGAGGAGACAGTATCTCTGTTTCCTAAGGCTCTTGCTGTACAAACATCTCTGAAAGGACAGGTCAGAGGAGATGCTGTCAGAATGTCAGCTCACAAGATGTGCAGACATGGAGAGGTCACGGAGGATTGTCTTCCAACGCTTGGAATCTGCCCAGTCTCACTCACCTCTACCTCACTCTTTCAGCGTACCCTATTTTTTCTCAGCAGAGCTGCTTGTTATATTTACATTGGGCTCTGAGCTGACCCCAACCCTAAGTGTTCCCTCTTGGTCATCTACCACTTTCTGAATAAATTATGTTCGGTGCTCCAATTTCAGATTACCAGGGAAGGGAATCAGATTGATCCAGTTTGGGTCCAGTATCCATGCCTGGTTCAATTCGTGTCACCAGGGGTCAGTGCCATTTGATGTTCTTTGCCCTCCCTCTGTGAATGGGCGGGAGCAGGCAGAGTCCTGTAGGATAAGGACAGGAGACCGCCTTAGTAAATGCTCATTTAACAAGCACTGATTGCATGACTGGTGTCATCGTTAGTAGCAGTAGGCTCTTTAGAAATTGTATAGAGCACTTATATTGAAAAAAGTCATTAAGTATGACTCAAAGAACTTCAGCAGAAAACAGTCAACCTAATAAAGTCATTTAATTATATACATCTGTAAATTCTGAATATTCGGAGAAGTGGATTGTGCCAACCTCCTGAGTGTATCCAGACTGATGCTTGACAGCTCCTGTTATGGCTAATGTCTCACAGGGTTTATGTCCTTTAGAAAGTGCCAGAATCATTAGTACTGTCACTGAAATGTGCTGTTTATGTGAATTCTACTCAGAAAAACAGAACAGCAATTGTAGAACCATTCCAGCAGCTCAAGAAAGGGCAGTCCAGTGAGGAAAGATCAATGAGAGAAAGCTTTGTTCCTTGGTAAAAAATTGTGACTTTGTAGAAAATGAAGCCTGTCTCAACAGTTTCTCCAAGGACCAGAAGCTTCTTCCAGTGCTGTTTGGAATGGAAACGGAGGAATTGGAAGTGGCCATCTGGGACTGTCTACATGGCTTCTCTCTCTTCTCTTCTTCCTCCAAGAAATACCTTCAGTTTTTTAATCCTGACCTCTCAGAAAGAAGAAGCTCTGATTTCATGAATCGATGCTTCATGTTGAATGATTTTCGTCCCGCACGATACTTCATGGATTTATTTGCATTTTAATTATTCTTTTATATAAAAGAGTCATAGAAAAGAAAAGCCTGACTCAAGTTTTGTCAAGACAAAGCAGATGTAGGAAGTGGACAGCTGTGAGAGCTTGGTAAGAGCCCGTCTGTAGTTCAGTATTTAATGGGGAAGTTTGAGGGTGTGGGAGGTGGGACCTAGTCCCTTTGCCTTTGGGGTTATGTTGAGCCATCTGGCTCCCTGCCCCACAGCTTCCATAACTGAAGAGTTATACATCCCATAACCCCTGCCTACTAGTGAACCTCTTCCCCAGCTCTGGGACTGATTATCCTCAAACCAAGCACACACTGAGCACCGAGCGTGCCTTTTTCCTAACACAGGTAAGGACTGACTTCTCGCTTTGTCCTTAAACTCGAGTCTCCACTCCATCCCCCTGGCATGTGACTTTTCTTTCTCTTCTGCCTTGGTGCTCCTGGGCTGGCACCTTGGCTTCTGAGACAGCGGATTTCTGCCTTGTAATCTCACTGGCTTTCCAGGGCTGGAGTTCTTGGCTACCTGTTCATTTATTCATTAATTCATTCATCCATCTAGGTTTCGGTAAGCTCCAGACATTGGATAAAGCATTTTGATGGATAGATGAAAACAAAATCCTGGTCTTTACTCTTGAGAACCCACTCCACTGTGGGAGGAGAGACAGGCAGGGAAACAAAGAGCTCTCCCAGTGTGATGACAGCCAGACCCGAGCCTGGGTCAGTGACTCAGGGAGCAGAGAAAAGGAATCTCCTCCAGCTCGGGGCCTGCGGCAGACTTCATGATAGGAGAGAATTCGGAGAATTACTCAGCCTTCTCCTCTAGATCAGAGAAGACGGGCAGGATGGAATCATGTGCATAGGTGGATGGGGGACAATCCAAGGACTCTTTTTGTTTTTCTGTGAGGCTGGAGCAGAAGGCCCCTTGCCTTTGCTTCTCTTGACCTCCCCACTCCGGGCTGTTCTAGCCCCCAGTAGTTTCACTTGGAACTAAGAGTTGGGTTCAGCATGGGTGCCTGGACTGGAGAATCTTTACTGATACTGTTCACACCGTTCAATATGGCTGGAAAAGTGTGGATGAACCATGTGCTGAGTAAAAGAAGGTGTGCTTAAGGTTTATATGTACACGCTCTCAGCCAGCCCCTTGGAAGCTTGACTGCAAGATGAGTGGGGGGCAATCCTCTTCAAAGAGTGAATCTGGAGTAGCTCTGGGAGATGCGTTTTCACAGCATTAGATGAAATTACACCAGCAGGTTCCAACTCTTCTGTTTTAGTAACAAAATTCAAGATGAAATTAAATATTTGCTGAGTAACTGATTTGACTCATCTTGCAGAGACCCAAGAACAGCCCAAGTGTTCTTTCAGGCCTCTGGTTCTCACATTGAGATCCTTAGGCCAGGAGCCTCAGCGTTCTCTTGGGTGGGCCTAGAATGCACATTCTGGGCCTGTGTGACATGGTAAAAGCCCCATAAAACTGCATACCTCAACCATACCTCGGCTTTCTGTTGAAACTACTCTCTGTAACCCTAATGTGATAGGCAAGCAGTCCAAACCCATGCCATCTTGGCCCCTTTGACTTGTAATTAGTAACTAAGGTCTGTAATTTACACCCTACCCAGACAATGTGTAAACTAATGCTTATCTTGACTTCTGTAAACCACATAAGTAACAATCGGAATGTCCAAAGTCCCCTGGCCCTCAGAATGTCCGGAGCCCCTCATCCTCATCTCCGCCCAGGAGGTGATTTATGGAATCCACTGGCCCTGGAATGTCTGAAGCCCCTCAGCCTCACCCCCGCCCTTCTCCCTCACACCCAAGGTGGTTTACAGGCATAAAAGGTCTTGACACCCTCCTTTCAGGGCCATGGGTTGGAGAGACGAGAGTCCTCCGTGGCCACCGACAATAAAGACCCTGCAGTTTGGCACATTTTTGCCTTGGTGCTGACTTTCTATGCTTGGGCCAGTACAACATCTGCCATGCTCTGAATCATATACTCTCAGGTCACAGGAATCTGTACCTAGCAAGCCCTCCAGAGGATTCTGCTGGTGCTCCAGTTTGAGAACCAGTGCTCCTGAATTGGGTTGGCAGTTGGTGTCTGTCTGAAGAGGGTCTCCACTGCCCCCAGGCATGTTCCTTCTCTCACGGCTGCCCCCTCTTTCCCTTCCTGCTGGCACCAACGGTACCAGCGCAAACCTCACACTCTCCACACCCACATTTCTTTGACATCCACCTGTCACCATCTTTGGAGGAGTCAAGTGAAGTTCTTTGTCTTTTATGGGACAGAGATGTTTTCTAAAGTCATAGTAACATTCTCAGTCAATGCAAGATAAAACGGCTGGGACTTTCATTTTTGAAAATAGGTATATTAAAGGGAAAAATAGTCACAGTTCTGGTGGAGAGACCTCGTGAGCAACACTTTAAACCAAGTGATGAAAGCTGACATCAGCAATATTGGAACAAACCTGCATCATGTAACAGTGGATGGGATGCTCTGACGGGAGCACCCAGTCCTGTTTGCCCCATCACTGCCCCAGATGCGTGCCTGAATCGATTCTCTAGGGGACATCGCGGAAACCCAAGCTGAGGGATGTTCTACAAAATAAATGACCTCTACTCTTCAGAATCTTGTAGGTCAAGGAACAGGAGCTGAGGAGGGAGAGAGTGTAGGAAGGTCCTAGTCGGAACAATTGGCAGCGTTCAAAAGGCCTGTAGATTTCACAGTGGTACTGTCCAACGTGAAATTTCCTGATTTTGATTATTGTGCTATGGATGCCCTTGTTCTTGAGAAAAGCCAACTGAAATATTCAGAGAGTAAGTTTGCAGGATGTCTGTAACTTACTCTCAAGTGTTTTAGACAGAAATAGAATCACATAAGGAAAAATGTAAACAAGTGAATTTGAGAAAGGAGTATATGAAAGTCTTTGAACTGTTGTTACAACTTTTCTGTGGACTTTTCAAAAGTGCATATAGACATATAGGAAGAATATTGACGTTACTAACATAATTATTTTCTAGTAGTGAGATTATGGGTGCTATTTCTTTTAAAAAGATCTGCTTTCCCCAAATATTCTGTAACAAGCATGAACTATACCTGAAATCAGAAAAGAAAAAAAAAAAAGAAATGATAAAGACAATTCTTTCTTTTCATACATACTTCAATGTAGCACATTGAAACTGAGATCTGAGAGACCAGAATAGATGCCCTTTATCAATAAGGTGGACCCTAAGGTTAAGCAAACAGAAAAGTTACTTATGGGTGGAGCAACTCCTTAAATTCCTGGTGCTACAAGGAAAGCAGACTCTTGCTAAACTCCCTAACAATAGGAGCTATCAGGCAAATTCCTACCTCTGATTTACAACCCAGAACACCACAACTCTGATTAGACAGAGGACCTTAGAAACATTCTTTTCTGATAAGCAGCTGAAGACTTTGAATCAGTTCCAGCAGCTTACAAATACTGTGCTCACATTCACACATTGTGTCCTGCAGTTCACTTTTTGATGGAAACAGCTCACATTCCATCCTGTTTTGATGCTGAAACCCCACACCAAAGTGAGCATGGAATGCACGTTAATACATCTGTGCCCACTGTGCTTGTGCTCACCTCCCCACTCCACATGTACAGCTTTTCCCCAAAATCGGCTGAATACGTGTAACTCTACTGTGTGAGACAGGCCCTGTGAGACATAAAATCCAGTCTGCCCTTTCCCTGTTCAAAGAGACAGCACCATTGGCATATGCTGGAGACAGTCTCTTCCTGGTTTGCAAACTTACATTGCCAGTGTAACTGAAATAAGTCCATGACCAAGGCACAAGGCAAGTCAATCTGCCAAGACGCCAGGTCACAACAGAGAAGACTGAATCCTAGCGCCCTATCTAGAAGATGGGAGGGAACCTTAAATCTATCTCTCCAAGGAGTTTGGGATTAGAGATATATTAATGGTTTTGGAGCGGGCTGAAGTGTGGAGATGGTTGGTTGGTTGACAAGCGCAGGGTGAAGTCTTGGGATGGGGAGATGATGAAACTGTTTTTCTTGCTGATCCTGATCCTGCTTCTCTTGGGGGTCTTCAAACTGTTTGGTTGTAAGGTCTTTCAGACAGACTGACGGCCTCATGGACTCTGTATTAACCTCTGTGACCTGCACAGACACTCCAGATGAGTTCCTGGAAAATCTAACGTCTGTGCCACTGGGGCCCCTCCTCCACATGCCATCACACTTTCTCTCCCCCTCCATCTCCCCATGAAGCCCTCCTGTCACTTTCCTCAGGGAGACAATGTGTTGGAGAATACTCTCAACACAATCTTTCTTTGTGCTAAGTAATACAACTCCCGTTGATCAAATCTGCTCTCTCAAGGAGATTCATTCATTTCTTGCCAGGCAAACAAACCTGGCTTGTTTTGGGGGCAACGATAGTGTCTAATCCACATGTACAATTAGCATGTTCCAGTAGAGTTACACCATCAGAAAGATGTTCTTTCTTCTGTCAGGCAGGGTGCTTTCTCCTCTGTCTTGCCGTGGGTGCGGCTGCCTGGACTTAGGGGAGGCACTAAATTTCCTTTTCTTTGCCTGCCTCACTGAGCAACTCCGAGGTGCTTCGGAGAGGCCTAGCTTTCCCGGTAATTTTAGCATTGTTACAATGTGCAGACCTGGACAATACTCTGGAGATGCCAAACACGCAAGATAATGGCTGTGATTTTAAGGATCTTCCTCCTCTGCGAATACAGTTACTAAGATAATACGGAGGGCCTCACTGCAATGGGTGTGGCTTTGGATATGTAAACAGTGCAGGCCGGGCACGGTGGCTCACGCCTGTAATCCCAGCTGTTTGGGAGGCCGAGGCGGGTGGATCACCTGAGGTCAGGAGTTCGAGACCAGTCTGACCAATATGGTGAAACCTCATCTCAAAAAAAAAAATAAATAAATAAAATTTAAAAAAAAAAAAACAGTGCAATATACCTGAGACTCTTGGTTAGCTTGAAGTGCTGTGGGCTGAAATGAGGACCTCAGATCTCTGCCAGGGGTGGTAGAAGGGCTCACTTTTCCTTCCAAACAATGGTGGTGAGCCTGAAGGAAATGCTTCCAGAAAAGCCTGCTGCTGAGCTAGAACACTCTGTCCTTGTCTTAAAGGGCCAGAGTAGAGGCCCTCCTGGTCCACATTTGGCTTCTCCCATGTATGCGTTTTTTGAAATATGTTTACTACTTCTTTGCCAGTTGCTAGAAATAGAAAGTGTGTTTTAAGAAAACACAATTTCTTAAAAATACCTGTGGTAAGTTTCTAGAACTCTGTGACCATGTTCAAGAGAAGCCTCTCAGTAATCATAGCTCCAAACTACACTCTATTTAATAAACCTGTGATCTTTCTGTTATAACAGACTTGATGTCTAAAACCTTGCTTGGCCCGTAGTGTTACCGGAAAGGGGGTCCTGATCCAGACCCTAAGAGAGGGTTCTCGGATCTTATGCAAGAAAGAGTTCAAGATGAATCCATAAAGTAAAAGTAAGTTTATTAGGAAAGTAAAGGCATAAAGAATGCCTGTTCATAAGCAGAACAGCCCTGGAGGCTTCTGGCTGGTTGTTTTTATGGTTATTTCTCAATTATATGCTAAACAAGTGGTGGGTTATTCATGAGTTTTCTTGGAAACGGGTGGGCAATTCCCAGAACTAAGGGTTCCTCCCTTTTTAGACCATATAGGGTTACTTCTAGACATTGCCATGGCATCTGTAAACTGTCATGGCACTGGTGGGAATGTCTTTCAGCATGCTAACAAATTGTAATTAGCACATAATGAGCAGTGAGGACAATCAAAGGTCACTTTGGTCACCATCTTGGTTTTGGTGGAATTTGGCTGGCTTCTTTACTGCACGCTGCTTTATCATCGAGGTCTATGTGACCTGATCGCGTGTCAGCCTCCTATCTCACCCCATGACGATTAATGCCTTAACCTCTTGGGAAAGCAGCCCAGTGGGTCTCAACCTTCTTTTACCCAGCCCCTATTCAAGATGGAGTTGCTCTGGTTTGAATGCCTCTGACAATAGTCCATCTGTTCACTAAATAACTGTTTAAGTAAATCCTTGCGTGCCTAACTGGCTCCTGTGAGTTTTTCATAGGGCTCAGTCCCTTTAGCAGAGCTGGGGTTCTAGGATTTCATGCAATAGCAGAGACCTCTGCAGCTTTCCAGGGAAATGTGTTCTTTTTCTGCAGGTACTTCCCTCAGCCCCATACGGCATCAGGATATTCTCCAGGTGCTCCAGGGTAGGAGGGTGCCACGAGGGCTGTGGATAGAATAGATGTGGACTGTGGGACTGCAGGAACCTGTCTCTGAGCATCTGATTATCTGACTGCCACGGTGTGGATTGGGGGAGGGAGAAGCTTTAGAGTCTAGTGTTTTACTGCAGGTAAAGTCTAGTATTTTTTACTGCAAAATATAAGTGTCTGGCCTGCTTGAACCCTCGTTACTTGAACCCCACGCGTGGCCAAATTGAGTCAGGAAGACACAGATGTAACGCCATTCAGGCTTTATTGGAGATCCTCCGGGCGGCCGGGCTCACACAAGGGAGGAGAGCCAGCAACCGCGCCCAGGTGAGCCTGCTTAGGGCTTTTATAGAGTTGTGGGAACTGGGCGGGGGAAAGGGAAGGGAGAGCTAATGTGGAGGTTGGTGATTGGCTTAGCTGTTGGCATGGGCAGGGGGTTGACGTGGCAGTTTGGAGAGCCAGGGCTTTGTTTGAATTTGGGCGCGCGCGGGAAGCATACGGGTTTTTCAGCATGGGGGTTGGGAACTTCCTGGGGGCAGGGTGCTTCCAGCCAGGGATTTTCCAGTCAATAAGAATCTCCCTTTTTTTTTTTTAAAAAAAAAAAAAAAAAAAGAGGTAATCCATTGAAATATGCCTCTCTCAAAAATCAAACATAAAATGTCAGGTGCTTTCTCATCTGTCACAGGCATCTCGTGGCTGGCAGTGATCAGGCCTTGCGCAATGTGTCTTTCTGCAGATTTCAATAAATCTTAGTTTTGTGCTTTTTCTCTTGAATCTGACAACCAAGACACTAAGACAATTTTGTCAAAACAACCTGTGCTGATGAATTGCAGGAATTTAAAAAAGATACAGGCGATTTGTCAAGAGCCCTTGAACAGCATGAAGCCCTTTTACCCAAGTCAGCATTACTTCAGCCAAATCCCCGCACAGAACGACTGTCCCAGCCAGCTCTGGGGACCCACTGTCGCTGGCGTCACTTAGGCAAGGAGGCTCTGTAACGCGGGGCTGTTTCCTCCATGCAGGCTGCCTCTTGTCACAAGAGGAAGCAGGCTCCAGACTGCAGCTGCAGTGTCCCGTCCCAGAAGGTCTTGCTAGGTGTTTGCACTCACAGCCACTGCGGGGCACTCATGGTGTGGTGCTGGGCTCCCAAGCGCCCCACAGCTCTGGGGGTGCCTTTGGATGTTACTAGGGTGGATGGGGGAGCCAGCTTGCAGCTACCACAATGCTTCAGACCAAGGAAAGCCACCTTCTCAGAGAGACTCCCCAGCTCCCTGCAAGGACTGACGTGGACCCTCAGTGAGTCCTTTTCTCCTGTCTCCTAGAGAGACCCACTCTGGGTGTCATTTATGCTGCAGTCATGCGGTAGGGCTCATCCTGGCTCAGCTCTGTTCCCCTTCCCCACCCTCTTCCCTTACTGTCCGATGAACAAGAACGCTGCCCAGGTTCTGATTCTATGATTCTAGAAACCCAGCCCAGAACCCTGACCTTATAAAGATGAGTCCAGCGAAGCTTCCTGCCAGCGTGTGTGTGTGTGTGTGTGTGTGTGTGTGTGTGTGTGTGCCGAGAACACCAGGCCAATGGTATTCAAGGAACAAGTCACTACCCCCTTCCCAAGTAGGGGGTTGTCAAACTACAGGATACCTGGTTGAATTTAAATTTCAGATACACAACAAATAATATTCCAGGGTAAATAAGCCCCCAATATTGGATGAGACGATATTTGGAGTGTATTTATTTTTAGTTTATTGCATAAACTAAAAAACCACTTCTTACATAAAACTCAAATTTAACTGGGCATTCTGTGTATTTGCTAAATCTGACAACTGTACCACTGTGCTTTTTGAGTCTGTGTCTATTTTGAATTGATGCAGAGCTTAAGAAAGCATTTGCAGCCACTCAGCTTCTCCTCATGAATAATAATTACGGTAGTAGTAATAGCAATACCAGCAACAGTAATAGTACTGGTTAAAATTATAGCAGCAGCTGCAGTAGCAATAGTGATCATTGTACCAGCCACAGCAGCAGCAGTAATAGTAGCAGTAATAATAGCAACAGCAGCTGTAGTAATATCAGTAGCAGGCATATTAACAGCAGCAGTAATAGTATTAGGTACTTACAGTCGTAGAAGCTAGTGTGTACTTAGCGTATGCTATATTTCGGGCGGTGTTCTGAGAGTGTTACACATATTAACTGATTTAATCCTCCAACTTCCCCCTTCCCCTGTGAGGTGGGGACTATTACTATCCACATTTTACAGATGACACAGTGGAAGCCCTGAGAGGTGAGGTGATTTTTCCAAGGTTGCACAGCTGATAGCAGGTGGGCTTCAAACTCAGACAAACCAGGGTTCATGCAGTCTCTTAGGAAAGTCGGATTGCATGCGTTTTTCAGAAAAGTGAAATTGTTTCCTGACCAAGGCCTAGGAAGCTTTTTGAAGTGAATGGGGATGGGCAGGGAGTTGACCCCTTCTCTCTGCGGTGTGGTCAGTTTTTCGTCCTAATCCTGCCCCACATATAATGCAGGCACGTCCTCCTCTCTGTTGTCTCTTGGGAAATTAATCTAAGTTGTCATGAGCACCAGTACAGCCAGCCTCTTCTGTGGCTCCCTGTCTGGCCCACTCCCTGGGCTCTGGGTTTGTTGCAGGTGCTGCTGGTTTCCCCTCTGGTGCTGGAAGAGGCTCGCTCTAGCCAGGGACGTGCAGGAGTCTCTAGTATTCAGACCCAGGTTCCTTCAACACTTATCAGTTAAGGAGATTTGCATTCCTCCTCCAAGCGCTCTAATGTTCTCTGTTCCTGCTTTCTGCAAGTCTAAAAAGGTCACTGGTGGCCTGGCCAGCCCTCCCAGCCCTCTCAGCCCCTGCGAAGTGTCTCTGCCTTGCTCTCCAGTTAGAACTAAAAGAGGGGAGCTGCAGCTGTGTTCCCTTCTGAATGAAGACAGCTCAGAGCCTTCTGAGCACCCGCCCCCGCCCCATGTGTCAGCACCTCTCTTAACTTTGCAGCCCAGAGCACGGCTTCTGTTGATGGCTTGCTCTAAACCATTGCTGAGCAAAGGCAACTATGATACCAACTAAGGATGATTTCACAGCCCAAAGAACAAGAATGTGGACTTGTGAGTCCAGTTCCCCCAGGTCTGATTCCTGGCTGACATTTGCCAGCTCTTATCTTGATCTTGAAGTCATAACTTCTCCTCTCTGAGCTATGTTTTCCCTTCAGTAAAATGGGTATGATCATTAAAGGCATGCCCCTCCTTGCAGGGCAGCAATGAGGCTGAAATTAGAAATGAGGGGTATTTTGAAGTGGTCAGCAGGAAATCTGCAGAAGGCTCTGGAAAGGAGCTTTCAATTCTGGAAAAGACAACACTTGGAATAGCCTGCTGTGAGCTGCTCAGTTTTTTCAGGCTTTCAGCCAAGGGCAGGCCCCTGTCTGTGCCACTCTAGGAAGCTAACACCCTGATCAATGATTTGCCTCTTTACTGGCCTGAAGAGCCAGAGGTCAAAGTTGAGAATACCGCAGCTGCTAGGGAGGGAGAATCCTGAGAAGGGGAGTCCAGAGAGGGGGTGCAGAAACCATTCGCCTCCCTTGCCAACCCCTCAGCCACACAGGTGCAGAGCAGGTGCCAGGCACCCAGGCTGAAGATCAGGGAGCTGACTGCGTTTGCTCTCTTCCCTGAAAAAGAGGGTTTCCAGTTTGAGCCCAGCTGAAACAAACAAGCAAGCCAATAAACAACCATTAGCATTCTTCAAGACGATAATTCACTCCACGGCATTCTGACCGCAATTGCAGAAGACAATATGGAATTAGTATACGAAGAACCAGGCAAATGACAACAGAGGAGAGAGAACCCAGACACTGGAATCAGCAGGTGAGGATTTTAAAGTAACTATTGGCTCTATGCTCAATGAAGTAAAGGAAGACATGCTTATAATAAATGAAAAGATGGGAATTCTCAGTGAAGAAACAATTAAAAAATGGAAATTGGAGAAATTTAAAAATACAACGCCTGAAGTAAAGTTCTTAGAATAATGGCAGGCACTCAGTAAATAGGTCAAAGCAACGTGGAATGGAAGACATACTCAGTTTTACAGAAAGGAACTACAGCAGAATACAGAGTACTTCTGGATAAAAATAAGTTATTCAGACATCATTGATTATGAAGATGCCTGTTTTTGTGAAACTGAGTTTCTCCTGAACCATTTTTGACAGAACACTCTCAGCAATTGAGCCATATTGAGCTGCACTTGAAGCCTGCTGCCTCACTGAACGGGAGGTCTGGGTCCGGGTGGGTGGAGGGGGTTGTGATTAATCTAAAAGTTTGTGGGTTTTGTGGCAGCATGGTAGAGAGAGAACATAGACTTTGGGAAGCAGTGGAACTCGACACTGATGCATATCCTGGGTGTCTTTACCAGCTCTGTGACTCTGGCCTACACAGTCTATATGTTTGCACCTATGATTTTATTGTTGTTATTGTTTGTTTTAATCTAGCAAGTAGGTATTTTAGACTGGGCACAATGGCTCACACCTGTAATCCCAGCACTTTGGGAGGCCGAGGCGGGTGGATCACAGGGTCAGGAGATCAAGACCATCCCGGCCAACATGGTGAAACCCCGTCTCTATTAAAAATACAAAAATTAGCCAGGCGTGGTGGTGCATGCCTGTAGTCCCAGCTACTTGGGAGGCTGAGGCAGGAGAATCACTTGAACTTGGGAGATGGAGGTTGCAGTGAGCCAAGATTGTGCCACTGCACTCCAGCCTGGTAACAGAGTGAGACTTCATCTCAAAAAAACAAACAAACAAAAAAAGAAAGTAGATATTTTAGAAGCTGTGCTTGTAGCCTTGTTATAAGGATTTAATATGAACATTTATTCTGGTATGAGCCTGGTATGTCATATCTCCTCCTCTGTGTCTGTCAAATTTAACACTTTCCTAAATGTCTCAGTTCCTTGGGAATTTTGTAGTCAGCCCCTGGCTGAACTTCAGCTGGGTCTCCACAGGGACTTAGAAGCTCCACACAGAGACTGATGGGCGGAGGGACCTTTAGGCCTCCATTTGCAGGAGCTGCTTTGCTTGGGCACCAAGGTCAGCCCAGGACCTGGCAGGACCTGCCATGGGCAGCATCAGCTTGAAGGCCACACACCTGCGGCCTGAGGAAAGGGAGCCTGAGAGCAGATTCTGGAGAAGCCACTCATAGGATGAACCCTATCAGACAAAGGGGAGGGCACTAGCCACACATCTCATGTTAGAGGCCCTGGATAATTAAATGTGCCCTAGTGAGGTAGGAGGCTGGACACGATTCTGGAGACAAGTCTCAGATGCCAGACAAAATTGAGGACTAGTGAAGACAGGGATGGACTGGAAGCAGCTTTCCCTAAAATACACTCGTCAGTGTGCCATGTCAGTTTACCATTGCCATGGCAACAGCCAGAGGTTCCCGCCCCTTCCCCT
This sequence comes from Alouatta palliata, assembly GCA_004027835.1. Lineage (NCBI taxonomy): Eukaryota > Metazoa > Chordata > Mammalia > Primates > Atelidae > Alouatta > Alouatta palliata. The sequence continues at coordinate 47,786 of PVKV010005176.1, forward strand.
GGCAGTGGCCTGATGACCCAAAGCTTACCATCCTTTTTCTAGAGATGTCTGCATACCCTGCTCTTTAATTTGCATGTAATTGAAATTGGGTATGAATGTGAGGGTCGACCTGCCTCTGAGCTGCTGCTCTGGGCACACTGCCTGCGGGTAGCCCCTCTCCATGAGGAGCAGAGCCTCTGATGCTGCTGTGCACAGTCTCTTCAAGAAAAGCTACCATTTAACATTGTGAGCTGGCCCTTGAACTCTTTCCTGCTGAAGTCAACAGCCCTCTCAGGCTAAGCCCCAATTTGGGGCCTTGCCTGCCTTGTGTCACCAGAACAGGCTATGGACCTTCTCTGTGTTCCGAGAGCAGCCAGATGGCCCCCACACTGGGTGGCTGTGCCTCCCTGCCACCTCCAGGCTCTGCAGCTTTAGGAGAACCTGCCGTGCTCACTGTGTTCCCCACTCTGGGAGTGAATGCTGCCCCACATGGCTGGTGGGGCCACGGAGAAGTGAAGGGAACATTTGCTCCTTTTCTGTTTCTCCACTGTTTTCCAGGCTCTGGTAAGAGAGCTGGAAATGAGGGTTAGTAATGGATGCAAGGCATA
>PVKV010005176.1:48472-118878 GCA_004027835.1 Alouatta palliata
TCCTGGGTTCAAGTAATTCCCCTGCCTCAGCCTCCTGAGTAGCTGAGATTACAGTCACCTGCCACCAAGCCCGGCTAATTTTTGTATTTTTGGTAGAGATGGAGTTTCACCATGTTGGCCAGGCTGGTCTCAAACTCCTGACCTCAGGTGATCTGCCTGCCTCGCTCTCCCAAAGTGCTGGGATTACAGGCATGAGCCACCTTGCCTGGCTGGTACTTTCTTTAACTCACATCTGGGTGTTACTCCCAATTCCCAATTTTCACCTGGCAATTTCTACTGAGATTTGATAAGCCATCAGTGTATTTCTTGGTCTGACCACCTTTACCACCTTTCAGACTAGGCTGGACTCAACTTTTGATCATTTTATTAGGATGACTCAGCACTACATTATTAGCGTGTTTACTGACCTGTTTTTGTCTCTGGCTCTGGAACAGCAGAAACTTCCTCTGCTTGTACACTGCTCTATCCCCGGGGATGAACATGAACTGGATTGTCAAATGTGTGGTCGGCGAGGGAGCAGCTACTAGCTTTCAATGTTCTCATTATTTTCTTAATTTCTCCCTCCTCTAAAATCATTCCTAGGAAAAGCCAACAATCCTAGACACATAAAATAAGGACCGAATGAATCTTGTTTTGCTAACCCAGTTTGGAATTTTAAATAAGATGATATGTTTGCTAAATTCAGCTTTTGTTTCTATGCAGGCTATATACATTTTTATATAGGGCACATTCTTACCCCACAGTCTGGAATTTTCAATTAATTATATGCTGTACCACTTCAAGAGCGGCACTGTTAAGTCCAAATGGGAGTGGTGTAGACATCAGCTATGGTAAACCTTCTTATCAGCAACAAAAGCCATGCCCATCAAATAATGGGACCTAGCAGCTTCACTGACAGTGTCAGCTCAACTGCCATCATCAGCCATCATTTCACTCTCAGCTTCTGCTGACCTTTGCCCTGGACCAGGATGGGAGTTGGAGAGGGCTTGAGGGGAGAGCTATTGTATATTTATTTCTTAAGTGTTGATTTTGTGATGATGAAATGGAGGGTTAGCAGAGCTTGGTGTACCTAACCTGAATGTGAGAGGCAGACAGCTGTCTCAGATGGAGATGTCTGCCAGCCTCGATTCCTCTCAGAACATTGTTGCCCTGTCTTTGGAAATTTACATCCTTTCAAAGTAAGTTTCAGAATTTTTTTTGAGAAGAAAAAACTAATTGGAAAGCTTTCTCAGAATCCACTTCAGAGTTTCACATAAAAGGGTCATAGTTTGTGAACTCAAATAGAAAAGGAAGTTATCAATTTCATACTCAGCAGGCTTCAAATGAGCACCTTGAATTCTCTGAGCAGAGACCATTGACATAAAGGCCTGCGAAGGAGGGGCTGACTGACCTGGGTGTGTCCCAGGCCACCCTGTGTGTGAATCTGGAGGAATAGAACAGCATTTTTCATCAGAAGTAGGTGCCCTGGGGCCACATCCACAGGACACTCAGTGGAAGGCAGCAAAAGGTGCTTGCCTGCCTACTTCCAGAATGAACCTGTTTGTGATCTTCAAAAACCATTTCAAGCACCATGCCTGTTAGTGTCACTACTGCGTGAGAGGTATCAGCAGGAGAAATCGTGGCTGCTGTTAGAGCTGGGAAGCCTGCCATTGACGGTTAAATGCTTGCTGGAGAGTCATTTTGCCACACCACAACAGCTGGGTCTCGAAAGCTTTTCTGCTTCCAAGACCCCCGAGGTCACAGTCCCAAACGCCTGTAGGGGTCAGGCAATAGTAAAAGTTAATAAAGTGGACCAAGGTGGTGGGGCAATAGGGAGTGGTGAGGACCACGGCCAGATGGGGTGCTATTCCCCAGCTAAAAGAAGAACTGTACTTTAACCCTATCCGATCATGGGCATGTACTATTATGGGGCCTATTTTGCTACATCTACTTTTACCAAAATTTACCATTTAAAAAAAATTCACATTTGATGAGAAATTACTTGCAATTGCTTTTTAAAAAAGCTTTCAGGCTAAAGAAAACATAATTTTAGTTGATATTCAGCCCACAGATGGTGGTATTTGTTCTTCCACCAGGAGCCTCTGCAGCAGAGGGTTGGATGGGGCAGAGTGGGACCGGGAGGGGCACTGGCAGGGGTTTGTGCCCTGTGTTCTCAGTAGCCAGCCTGTCCCATTTGTTCTGCAGAGTCTGGGTTATGGAGCTGGGGAATGGCTTTCTAGTCACACTTCCCTTGAAGGGAAAGTTAAATATGACAACAGTTAATACGATTAAACTGGCAGACAGATGCATGAAGTTCCTCGTCTGTGAGCCCACCTCCTCCCCCAGTCCATCTCCCCCAAGGATCCTGCCTACAGCATCCACTTCTGTAAAGTTATTTGTGGGTTTCATGGCAAAATGTCTGTATTTTTTAGCGGGTGATGCAGTTAGTAGCTCCTCTTTTCCTAGCCAGATTGCTTTTTGTCACATGTTTTCTGTAGACTGGAGGGCAGTGAGGAGCCAGTCGTATCTCCAGCTGTCATCTTTAAGCAGTGTATCCCATGTCTTGGCAAGCTTTCTTGAGAACAAACAGTCCAAGGCTGTGGGTGGGACCTTTCCAGTCCCAGCATGTCATTCTCTGGGACCTCACCCACCCCTGTGGTCAGCAGGGGGCGAGTGGGGGGGTCTGTTACCTAAGGCTATTTCTCACCAGGAACTCAAGGGCACTGCACAAGCCCCTAGTGTGTCCTCTGCTCTCTAGGACAGTTGGATTTGTCTGGAAGACCTACTGTTTCTTCCAGGATTGTTGTGGCCTTGCAAATAAAATGCATTGGCAGGAAGCCAGAAAGCACAAGCTCCTCTGTCCTCCAAATCCACCATGCTGGCGGCGCCTGCTCTCCTCTGAGCCTGGGTCAAACATAGGGACCCAGAGGGTAAGTCCGGGACCCTGCCCTTCGGGTGCTCACAGGCTCTCATTTGACCTTTCTGGACTCTGCCTGAAGCCTCTGCTAATTATTTATTTAATTTTTTGAGACAAGGTCTCACTCTGTTGCCCAGGCTGGAGTGCAGTGGCATGATCCCAGCTCACAGCAACCTCTGCCTCTCAGGTCCAAGGGATTCTCTTGCCTCAGCCTCCTGAGTAGCTGGGATTATAGGAGTGCACCACCACGCTCAGCTAATTTTTGTATTTTTATAGAGAGGGGATTCTGTCATGTTGACCAGGTTGGTCTTGAACTCCTGGCCTTAAGCAATTCACTGGCCATGGCCCCCCAAAGTGCTGGGATTACGCCTGGCCAAGCCTCTTCTATTTAAAAATAGAAATTAAAAACGAAACAGATCAAAACAAAAGGTTATAGTGAGAGTGATCAAACCCTGGACAATAGCAGGCGTGAGGGCTTAGAAAAGCGTGTGGCTCTGCCCCCTTGGGAAACGTGCTGAGAGGCTAAAGAGGACTCACTTCCAAAATCTCTCTTTTTTCCCTAATTCTTCATAAGCATAAGTGTACAAGAGGATATCAGATTTGTTCTGAAACAGTTTATTGAGAAGTTATGAGTGTAACAGTATGTTACAGCCCAGATACTCAGGTATGCAAGGAATAAACTTAGTTCTGCGTCCTTAAATCAATGTCATTCTGACCCATAACTCCCCTCACCCAACTAAATTCCTGTGAACTGCCATCTTCAGCATTAGAAGGGGTGCCTCCCTTCAGGGCCTCAGGAAGAAGGTGTCTGATCTCTGCCAGCCTTGAGCTCCCCTCTCAGGCCTTGCCACCCATCTGGGTGTCCCACAGTTGAGCATGTAACCAGCCTTCCAACCCAGGACTCACCCTGCCCATCACCTTCCCAGCCGCCCAGGGCACTGTCCTGAGAGCTCCGCCCACCCTCTTCCAGCCACCGGGTGCAATCCCCAACATGCGCAGGCTTTGGGAAAACACAAATCAAACGAAGTGAAGTTTGTTGCAGACAAGGTCTTCTTTCCCTCTTCCACAGCCTCCTCCAAGGTAAGGAAGCTTGCTGCTCGTCTATCAGGTGAAACAGGGAGAGTCAAAGAGAGAAACGCGAGGGGAAAATACAGAAATCAGCATTCTCAGACTGATCATCACAGAGGGCCGGCCGAACAAACCCAAGGGGGAGACGTGGGAGTGTACTTAGATGGCATGATTCGAGGGTCCCTGCTGGAAGATTCTAAAGGTTAGAATCACTCACAGTGCTGTTCTGCCTAACATGTTCAGCATTAGAACTTTATCTCCAGGAAATAGCTCTTACATCAAGGTACTGTTTGTCATCACCACCATGTGGTTCCCTGACCAAAGAGGAGGCAATCTATCATGGCAGACACTGGAGGAGGTGGAATTCCCGGGCGGGCTGTGTAGGTGTGGACCTTGCCCTAAGAGAGTGTGCTTGCTGAAGCTGGGCAGTGCCCAGCGATGGCACCTTGAAGCCCATGTTCCTGGGGTGAAGGAGAAAGTGTTCCAGTGTCTGGGGGTGCAGAGAGAATGCTGTCACCCACACAATTGCGCAGTTTCCACCGCTGTCTGAGCAGCCCAGACACGAGTGCTGGGGACATTACCCCAGAGTGTTCACTTCAGATGGCTTTTCCTGAGTTCAGCTATTCCTTTCCCATCCTTATAGTCATAGGCTAGGAAGGAAATTTTTAAATTATTTATCCGGGAGCCTAAGGTCTCTAGGTTACTTGACTTTTTCTTTTTAGTCTTGAATTTCTACTTCTCTAAAAATTATATATACCGCTTTTAAACAATAGTCCTAGTGTTATTTTTATTTTAGAAATTGGAAATTAGCATATGTATACATATATATGTACATCGATATATATATACACACATATGTATGTGTGTATACATATACACGTATATACATATATACATATACGTATTCGTGTGCACACACACACACACACACAAAGGGATGTATCATGCGTGTCAGCTCCTTCACATCTCTGCCTACCCTGCTTCCCGCCCCAGAGGCCTCTGCTGCTGCTGGGGTCTCTTGTCCCAAGAGTGGCAGCAGCAGGGTGCGGGGCTATGGTCTGAATATGTATGGGCTTCATTTGCCTTGGAGATGACTTCATGTCATTACATAAGAGCCATCTCATTTTTCATGACTGCATAGTATGGACATCTCATAATATATTTAATTAAATTCCCTTTAATAAATATTTAGATGTTATTTTCTTTAGTCCTAAGCATCTACAAGAAGAGTTTCATGATGCATTCAATGTCTCCGTCTATATATTTTTTCTTTTTATTCTTAAAAATGTTTTCTCTGTTTCTGATTCCTCATTTTTATGTTGTTATATTGTCTTTCCTAAGATTACATCCCATCTCTGTGTGTGTCTTAGTTGTAGGCCAACTCAATTTCTGGTAGACTGGGGAGAAGGAAAAAAATGACATGTTCTGTCCCTGTGCCATCCACGTGGAGTGGGATAGAATTAAGTTCCTTTTGAACGACTCTTACTGTCCCTGTGACTTTGTTGCCAAATACTTTATGTCTGGTAAAAATTTCTCCTGGAAATTTGTGGGCCTTTCTAGGCAATGGACAGTTCATTCATTCCCCTAAGGAGACGCAGAGTGAGAAGATGAAAGTTACTGGTGTTCTTTCCGACCCGCCTGTGACAGAGCTATGGCATGCTGTGCAATAGTGAAAACACGGATCTGAGTAAGTCATTGCAAGTTCCATTCTAAATGACTGTCGGCCACGGGCTCACCTGTGTTGGGGTCTCTGGGTCTTTCTGGCTTCATCTGTAATTAGGGAAGCTTAGAGTAGCTCAGCCTTCTCACCCTGCCTCGGCATTAGAATCACCTGGAGAACTTTCTAAACAGCATGGTGCCTGGTCCCAGACGTGTTCCTTGGGTATATATCCTGGGCTGACAATCCCTGGGACTGCATGGCTATGGAACCTGTGTGATCAAATGATAAATGTGAGGTTGCCAGTGGAACAAGAGGGCTTGTGAAACTTGACCTCCTCAAATGTAGTTTACTTCAGCGTTTTTAGGCTCACTGTTTTGAGTGTCGTAAAATGTTTTTTCTCTCTCGAGTTTCATCTCTAAGTTTTCTATTTCTTGGAGTAGAAAAGATAAAATATGAGTTTAAATTCATTCTTGGGGAAATAATAAGCTAGAAGCCAGCTTTCCCAGTGTCCAAGATTGAGGAGGAAGATAGCTGAGGAACTGAAACTGCATAACCCTCCAGTGATGGAGGAGAGGAGGGGCGGTGGCTGGGGCGCCAGCCTGAGACTAGAGGCAGGTTCCTTGCCAACTATGGACTCGGCTGGGCCAAGAACGACTTTAGGTTCCAAGGCTCTGATGATGTCTTGGGTTCAGAGCTCCCCTTTCTTGGGGTCTCTAATGGGGACCTGCTCAGGGACTGGTTGGGTGTCACTCCTTGTGCATTAGCCTCCTGCACTGTCCTTCCCATAGGAGAAGGACATTCATCACTTACATGAGCATCTTCTCCTTATTGGTGGAAATCCAGCTGACTTTTATGTGTGGTTTTCTTTTTTTTTCAGTTTTTGAGATAGGGTCTGTCTCTGTGACCCAGGCTGAAGTGCAATGGTGTGGTCACGGGTCACTGCAGCCTTGACTTCCCAGGCTCAAGAAATCATCCCACCTCAGCCTCCTGGGTAGCTGGGATCACAAGTGTGAGCCAGCACATCTGGTTAATTTATTTTTATATGATGTAGAGACCAGGTCTCACTCTGTTGCCCAGGCTGGTCTTGAACTCCTGGGCTCGAGATGATTCTCCTTCCTTGGCCTTCCAAAGGACTGGGATTACAGGTGTGAGCCGCCGTGCCGGCCCAGCTGATTCTTCTTAAGCCTTCACTGTTGCCTTGCCGGAACGTTATGTACATTCCCCACACAGTGCTGTCATCTTTGCATTGTTAAGTGTGTCAGAGACCTTAAGTCTCCATGTGTAGAGGTGACATTTTCATAGTACATTTAAACAAAACATCGATTTAAAAGTGCAAGCAAAACTGTAGGCATTGTCACACTGGGCAGAGCCACACAGGGGGTTGCACTTGGGAACCACGTGAACAAGCAGAAGCTGTGGGAGGTAAGCTCTGGAGTGTCAAGAGGGTAGAATGGCCGGGCACAGTGGCTCGCACCTGTAATTCCAGCACTTTGGGAGGCTGAGGAGGGCAGGTCATTGAGCCTGGGAGTTAGAGACCAGCCCAGCCTGAGCAACAGGGCAAAACCTTGTATCTACAAAAAAAAAAAAAAAAAAAAAAAAATGCTGGGTGTGGTGTGGTGAAAACCTATAGTCCCAGCTACTCAGGAAGCTGAGATTGGAGGACTGCTCAATCCAGAGAGGTCAAGGCTGCAGTGAGCCTTGATTGAGCCACTGCACACCAGTCTGAACGACAGAACAAGACTCTGTATCAAAAATAAATAAATAAATGAATAAAGAGAGAGAGAGAGAGAGAGAGAGAGAAAGAGAGATAAATAAATAAATTAAATAAATAAATAAATAAATAAATAAAGAGAGAGAGAGAGTAGGGTGTCCTCTGGTTCCTGCAGAAGGATGTGATTGGCTTATTTAAATATTTCTGTGGGCTGACAGAGAACGGAAAACTGTTACTCAGGTATAAGCAGAAACTATACCTGGCCCCCTTGAGTAGTGTTATTTGGCTAGGGGGCCTTATTGTGGAAGCAGAGTAGGGAGGGAAACCTGGGATTAGGCCATTTGAAGTCTTCTCAATTCCACCCGCAGTCAAGGCAGCACATAATAATGGACCTAAATTTAAGACCTTGCATCACAATGGATGAATGAAAGGAAAAAGGAAGAAAGGAAGAATGGATAGATAGAAGGATGAATGGAAGGAAGGATACCCAGATGGAAAGATGGGAGAAAAGATGTTGGCTGGATGCACTGGCTGAGAGCTGAGTCTCTGAAATCACGCAGGAGCTGTGGGATTGAGTTTGACTCCTGCTGCCATTTGTTATCTTTGTGGGCTTGGGTAAGTTACTTAACCTGTCTACGTACAACTGCCTGCACCGTCACCACTGACCTCTCACCTTGTGAAATATGAATTTAGTAACAACTACCACTGAGGATTTTCACAAGGATTAAAGTAGATAATGGTGGATGAAACACTTTGCATACTGCTAAATACACAGTAAGTGCTCAATTAATGCCAGTTATTCTTTGTTTTACCCCATTTTATTCCAAAGAAGTTTTCAGGAAACTTTGAAATCACACATGATACATGTATGGCAAATTTCCTTTCTAAGTCTATATACTGTTTTTTTACTATCTTAATGACATATTTTTAAGAATTCTAATTTTTAAGATAATTTATTTTCTCAGTACTAATTGGCTATACTTAATCATAAAATCCAAAATCTGAAATGCTACAAAATCTGCAACTTTTTGAGCATTTACGTGATGCACAAAAGAAATGTTCATTGGAGCATTTTAGATTTTAAAATTTTGGATTAGGGATGCTCAACTGTAAGTACAATATGTAATCCAAATATTGTAATATCCTATCTCAGTCCCCAAATTCAAAATCTGAAATACTTCTGGTCCCAAACATCTTGGATAGGGATATTCAATCTGTTTTTTCTTGTTTTTTGAGGTTGCTGCTTTTTTTTTTTACTGTCATAACAGTATTCTGTTTTCTTCTAAAAGCTTTATTATTTTACTTTTCACATTTTCATTCACTGCTTATCTGCTAATAATTTTTGCATATGGAGTAGGGGTCAAGTTCATTTTACCTCCCATGGAGACCCGGTGAACCCAACGCTTTATTGAAAACACCATAATTTCTCCACTGCCTTTCCGTGGTTTCTCTGCTGTAAGTTAGGTGGGTCTGCTTCTAGACCCCCTAATCTTTCTCATTGTTCTCGTCTATCTTTGCACCACAACCACATTATTTTAAGAACACATATCCAAGATACATTAAAAAAGCTCTTACAGAAGACAAGACAGCAAATACAGGATAATAAATTTTATGGACACTCAAGTTCATTCAAATTTTTGGCTTATAATCACTGATTTAACCTGCTTTTATTGAGTGCCTAAATGCACCATGTTGAGTGAGCAAAACTTATTGCATTAATTAACTTATTTACTTATTACTCTTTACCTATGGGTTTTTCCCTTTCTTTAATAATAGTATGTGAGTGACCAGTCAGAGAGGCAGATATCCAAGGATTTTGGAAGTTCAGGAAGGAATAATGGCAGAAATGCAAACAGAAGTCATGGAGAAGGCAGTGGGTTGAGTGTGGACAGGAAAGGCTGGGGCACATGGAGAAGATGGTGCTGCCCCAGGTGATACGGCTTACTCCTGTTACAAATTTGAAAACATCCAACTGGAATGCACCTTAATTCTTTGTTTTTTATTGTACTTTAAGTTCTGGGGTACATGTGCCTAACATGCAGGTTTGTTACATAGGTATACGTGTGCCATAATGGTTGGCTGAGTTTATCAACCCAACATCTACATTAGTTATTTCTCCTAATGCTATCCCTCCCCTAGTCCCCCAACTCCCGACAGTCCCCAGTGTGTGATGTTCCCCTCCCTGTGTCCACGTGTTCTCATTGTTCAACTCCCACTTATGAATGAGAACATGCGGTGTTTAGTTTTCTGTTTTTGTGTCAGTTTACTGAGAATGATGGTTTCCAGCTTCATCCATGTCCCTGCAAAGGACATGAACTCATCCTTTTTTATGGCTGCATAGTATTCCATGGTGTACATGTGCCACATTTTCTTTACCCAGTCTACCTTTGATGGGCATTTGGGTTGGTTCCAAGTCTTTACTATTGTGAACAGTGCTGCAATAAACATATGTGTGCATGTGTCTTTATAATAGAATAATTTATAATTCTTTGAGTATATGCCCAGCAATGGGATTGCTTGGTCAAATGGTATTTCTAGTTGTAGATCTTTGAGGAATTGCCACATTGTCTTCCACAATAGTTGAACTAATAATTTATACTCTCACCCACAGTGTAAAAGCATTTCTATTTCTCCACATCCTCTCTAGCATCTGTTGCCTCCTGACTTTTTAATGATTGCCATTCTAACTGGCATGAGATATTATCTCAATGTGGTTTTAATTTGCATTTCTCTAATGACCGGTGATGATGAACATTTTTTCATGTTTGTTGGCTGCTTAAATGTTTCCTTTTGAGAAGTGTCTGATCATATCCTTTGCCACTTTTTGATAGGGTTGTTTGTTTTTTTCATATAAATTTGTTTAAGTTCTTTGTAGATTCTGGATATTAGCCCTTTGTCAGATAGGTAGACTACAAAAATTTTCTTCCACTCTGATGATGGTTTCTTTTGCTGCGCAGAAGATCTTAAGTTTAATTAGATCCTGTTTGTCTATTTTGGCTTTTGTTGCCATTGCTTTTGGTGTTTTAGCCATTAAGTTTTTGCCCAGGCTTATGTTCTCAATGGTATTGCCTAGGTTTTCTTTTAGGGTTTTTATGGTTTTAGCCCTTACGTTTAAATCTTTAATCCATCCTGAGTTAATTTTTGTATAATGTGTAAAAAAGGGATCCAATTTCAGCTTTCTGCATATGGCTAGCCAGTGTTCCCAGCACTATTTATTAAATAGGGAATCCTTCCCCCATTGCTTGTTTTTGTCAGGTTTGTTAAAGTTCATATGGTTGTAGATGTATGGCATTAGTTCTGAGGCCTCTGTTCTGTTCCATTGGTCTATATATCTGTTTTGGTACCAGTACCATGCTGTTTTGGTTACTATAGCCTTGCAGTATAGTTTGAAGTCAGGTAGTGTGATGCCTCTAGCTTTTTGTTTGTTTGTTTTTGTTTAGAATTGCCTTGGAATGCACATTAACTCTTATATGCAGGAACAAAATGTTCAAGCCCTTTTTAAAAAATTGGAGCTCTCCAGGAAAGAATAGGAAATGACAAACACAGTAAACTGGGAAAACAGATAAAAATTAAAGAGGCATGACTAACAGCTGACTCTCAATTGCAATGAAAGATTTAGGAATGATAACTTATGCAACATTCATTCCACTGTAAACATCCTAGGCGTGCAAGAAGAGGGATGTTCTCCATGTCAGTATTTTCATGGTGACCACTTACTAAAGACACTTGCAATCCTTTGTCAAAAGACTTACTATCAGGGAAATCATGCAGTTATGTCCAAGTTTAGGATTGCATGTGTAGCATGCAATACCCAGAAGACAAAAGTCATAAACACAGAGTGGGTGGAAAGGAAAGAACAGAGGGTTTCGTGTTTATTGGCCTGCTGGGGAAATTAGAACATCCGAAAGAGCCATTGAAATAATTTCTCAAAGCATCTAAACAGTGCCCGTTATTGTGATGTGACATTTGGTAAGTTTAACAGGAAAACTTGGCTTTGATCACAAGACTCATGTTTATATAAACCAAGTTTCTGGCAAGATCTTCAGATAGAATCTGATGACCCTGAAGAATGGGTTCTCTCTCCCTCTACATAAAGTTAGGCTTCCCTCTTCCTTTTCACATTGAATATGAATCCCCAAGGATTCGGGCAACACAGAATTTTCCGAAGGGTGGCAATTTGGGCTGCCACCACTTAAGCATCTCTTAAGTCAAAATGGAGGTGACAGGTGTGATTGCTGTGGGCATTGCATATCCGAAATAATCAATGAGTCCATGTGTTTGCAAGAGGTCTGTCAATGGGAATAGTTCCTCAGTGAATGAAATTGGCATGTATACTAATTTGCCTGCATGAAACAGAAACAACTTGAATTGAAACATCATCTCCTCATACATAGAAAGGAACTTACCCCACAGTTTCTGAGGGCAACTTTCAGAGAGATTCAGGGCAGTGAATCTCTCTGATAGGAATGTTACCAAATATTGGAAAAGGACAGATGCAGATGAAAAGCTGTGAAAGCCCAAGCAGCGGTGTCTCCATCTCTTGGGCCTCCCTCGGTTTGTTTCCTTTTTTATGCTTCACAGACTCACTTCTCTGCCAGTCATGTGGAAGGAGGATGCCAGCACTCCTGCTGACAACCAAATCTGCATGTGACATCCTGCTGCACAAAGACACCCAGTTCCAGCGTTCCAGGGGATGACCTGCTGGAGTCAGCTGTCCTCCTCGAGGAGAAGCTAACTGCTATCAGATTTTACTCTTATACAGACATACGAAGCGACATCACACAACACTTTTAGTGGTTTCTGTGTTGACTGATTGATTGATTGGGTTTGAAGGGCTAGCAGACCAAATGTTTCATTCTACCTTTGTTTTTCCTACTTAATCTTAGCTTCTTTCATTGCAGTGCATATAATTCCCTTTATACTTCTTAATAGCTGCATAGTATTCTATAGAATGGGTATTTAGAATACTTCCATTTTTCATATTATATCAGAGTTACATTGACTACCCCCTTTATACTTCTGTTTAAGTATTTCTTGAATATAGAAATCTCAAAATGGAATTGCTGTATCAAAGGTTAGATGCATTTTACATTTTAATAAATATTGCCAAATTGCTTCCCAGAATTCCTTTAGCAATTAACATATCCATCAATGCAGTATGACGGTGGTTATTTCTTATACTCTTGCTAACCGTGTATATTAGTAATTTTTAAAATGTTTTGTATCTGATGAAATAACATCTACTTATAGTTTTTATTTGCATAGTTAATTGTTATTTTCATGAAAACTAGAGAAATTAAACACATTTATTCATTTTACATATATATTCTTTACCTGGATTTCTTTAGTAAATTTTTCCTTTTTGTTATATAATTTGCTTAGTGGCTATGGCTTTTTTTTATTTCTTCTGAGATTGTCAGAGCTTTTAATGTATTGAAGGTCATGACTTTGATAAAAATATTGCTTATCTTTATATTTTGTTTTGGTGTTTGTTGTAATACAGAAGCTTTTCCACCTGAAGTAGTTAATCAGGTGATTCTTCTTTTCCCCCAATTTTCTGGATTTTAAGCGATTTTTTTTTTCTTTTAAAATGTCAAGGCTCCTGACCTACAGGACACCATCACCCTTTGTGTTCTGTCACAGCTTCGGAGACAGATTAGTCTCTGTTCCTACTGGTTTGGGACCACCCCTCTCAGAATCTTCTGATGGTGGGATGTCTCCACCGAGGGCCCAAGTGTGTGGCAGGTTTTTTGACTGGACCCAGCTTGCTGGGGACTCAGAGTTCATTGGAGTCGGATTGTTGAGAATGTGGTGTTTCTTCATCACTCTGAGTTGGAATACGACATCAGGGCCTTTGCCCATCCAGGAAGCTCCGGCCTGGGAGTTGCAGTGTATCTTCTCTGAGCTTGTGCCCTCAGGGGCTCAGTAAATGTGGTTCCTGCAAGACACTGACTTTTTTTTTCATCTATGATTTTATCAAAGCAGAACGAGGAAACAGCTGAGTGGAGGGGTTGGAGAGATGGTGTTCAAACTATATGAAATTTCAATTAGATACCAGGAATCAGTTCAAGATACCTATTGTAAAACGTAGTGCCTATAGTTAGTAAAACTGTATTGCGTTCTTGAGTATTGCTGAGAATAGGTTTTAAGTGTTCTCACCCAGAAAAATAAGTATATGAGGTAATGCAGATGTTAATAAGCTTGGTTTAGCCATTCTATGATGCATACATATTTCAAAACATCATGTTGTACATGATAAATACATAAAATTTTTGTCAATTAAATTTTAAAGAAGAAATAGCTGAGTTAAGAAGTTAAAAAATCCTAATCTAAAAACAATACATTACAGCAAACTTAAAAAAAATTAAAATAGGAAGTTATGAGTAGGTACTTTTTTCACTGTAACTAGCAGGAAGCTCCATTCCATGCTTCACGTTCCTTTCACAGTGTTCAAAAACAAAGCCACCTTCTATACCCCTGCCTCTTCCTAAAGCCGAAGGACAACTTCTCCCACTTTGTCTGTTGAGGTGGTTACAGTCATGGTCTCCGAAGTCTAAGTGTGGAATTGCTGCCTCCTGTTTTAGAGAAGGTCTCCTTCCCTTTCCTGCTTCCCTCCTTTCCTTTCCTCCTTCCCTCCTTTCTTTTCCCCTCCCCTCAAAAGCTTTTGCATTTTGGATTTTGGGTTCTCAGATTAGGGATGCTCAACCTATGCCTATTATGCTATTGATCTGGCATTCCCCCCCATCATTCTTAATAAAGACCACTAGAATCAGTTTGCTTTTAGCCAGCTGGGCCAGCAATATACCCTCACTGTCCTATCTCAGAGTCTATCCATTCTGACTTTTGTCATAATTTGGTTAACAGAGATCTTGATCGCCTTTTCCTTCCCCAAAATATTACACCAGTTTATTACATTTATAAGATTATGCTGATTGGACCTAGTGATCAAGAGTTAACAACTACCCTAGGCTTATTAGTAAAGCATTTGCATGCCTGAATGTGGGAAATAAATCTAACAAAAATTTAGGAGCCTTCTACCTCAGTAAAATTTCTTTCTTTCTTTTTTTTGAAGTAAATTTAATATTGTAGGAATGTATGTTTTTACTGTATTTTATGAAAGTTGCATGAACTATATTGCATGAACACTTTTGAAGTCATAGTTTACTAAGATTTAATTCACATATGTAAAATTTACCCTTTGAAAGTCTTCAGTTCAGTGGCTTTTTAAGTATTAATATATTCACAGAGCTGTGCAAGTATCACTACAAAAAAAAAAATATGTCCTTGTGATTGGGTTTTCAAAATGAACTTTGAAAACATTAAGCCAGTCACAAAAGGCCACATATTGAATGATTTTGTTTATATGAAATGTCCGCAAGAGGCAAATATGTAGAGGGATAAAGTAGGTTAGTGACTGCCAGGGGCTGGCGAGTGAGGGGTGGAAAAGATGGAGAGGGACTGCTAATGAGTTTAGGGCTTTTCTTTTTGGGGTGATAAAAATGTTCTAAAAATAGTGATAGTCGTGACTCTTTCAGTCAAAGTTCTAAGGAGCCCAGTGGCTTGGAGGCATGTCAAGACATTCTTTCTAAGGCGAGGGTTGTATTATTGCATCTGCCCTTTCCTACAGCCGTAAGAAAGTACAATGCCTAGTGGGGCTCTTTGGATTTTGAAGGCAACATATTACTTATTTGGGTATGCTACTCCGGTTCATTTACTGAGTGACCTAAAAAGCTGCTAATGTTGAGTGGATCCTAGAATAGAGAAGGCTGTGCCGCAGGTCCAGGCTGCTGTGCAGGTTGCCCCATGTGATTCAGCAGATTGGATGGTGCTCCAGTGGCTTTGGCAGACGGGGACGCTGTGTGGAGTCTTCGGCAGGGACGTCCCTGTAGGTGAGTCAGAGCGCGGACCTGAAGGCTTTTGGAGCGAAGTTCTGCTGTCCTCTGCAGATCACTACTGTTTCTCTGAGAAGCGGCTCTCGGCCTTAGTGGGGACTGATCACCTAACCATGGCTCACCGAGCTGCTATGCACTCGGAACTGCCCACCGTGAGCTGGGTTTTGTCTGATCCACCAAGCGAAAGCTGGAAGTACACAGCAGCCCTCTATCACCAAATGGGAGTGGCATGTAAGTGACGACACCCAAGTGCCTTCAGGAAGGAACTAATAAACTACATGAAGAAGTGGCCCAAAGGCCCATGGTTTTCACTCCTACAGTGCCGCCCTCGCTCTTCTGGCCTGCACCGATGGCCTCGTGGGGGGCTCCCTACAATAAGATGAGAAGAACATAACACTTGGGCACCATCTGAAAGTGGATCCTGTAGTACTACAGACCCTTTCTGGGACATCCCTGAAGGACAGTGTTGAAGGGAAGTCCTCCCAATGGGCAGAACTTTGAGCAGTGCACCTGGTGGTTCACTTTGCTTAGAAGGAGAAGTAACCATATGTGTGATTATATACCTATTCATGGGCTTTAGCCAATAGCTTGGCTGATGGTCAAAGACTTGGACGGAACATGATTGGAAAATTGATGACAAGGAAATTGGTGGAGGAGATATGTGGACAGACCTCTTTGAATGGTCAAAGACGTGAAGATATTTGCTTCATTTAAATGCTCACAAAAAGCGACTTCAATAGAGAAGGACTTTAATAATCAAGTGGTTAGGAGGACCTGTTGTGTGAATAGCAGTCAGCCTCCTTCCCTAGCCACCCTGTCATCACCCAATGGACTCATAAGCAAAGTGACCATGGTGGCAGGGATGGAAGTTATGCATGGTCTCAGCAACTCACCAAGGCTGGCCTGGCTGTAGTCATTGCTGAGTGCCCAATCGACCATATTCGGAGACCATCACTGAGCCCCCCATATGGCACTATGCCCTGGGGTGACCTGCCAGCTACTTGGTGGTCGACTGATTACATTAGACAGCTTCTATCATGGAAGAGGCAATGCTTTGTTCTGATGGAGTAGACATTATACTCTAAATACATACTCGATCTCCTCACACAATGCTTCTGACAAAAGTATCATCTGTGGACTTATGGAGTGCCTTATCCATTGTCATAGCTTTCCAAATAGCAGTGCTTCTGATCAAGGAACTCATGTCTTAGCAAAAGAAGTGTGGCAATGGGCCGTTGGTCTTACGGTGTTCCCCACCATCCTGAAGCACTTGACTCTCCAGAATGGTGAAATGGCTTTTTGAAGACTCAGTTACAGTGTGCCATCTAAAGGGTTATACTTTGCAGGGCTGGGCAACATTCTCCAGAAGAGTATAGTGAAAATATATGGTTCTATTTCTCACATAGCCAGGGGTCATGGGTCCAGGAACCAAAGAGAGAAAACAGGAGTGGCACCATTCACTACTCCCTGTAGTAATCCATTAACAAAATTTTCATTCTTAGAAACTTATTCTCTGGTGGCCTACAGTTCTCAGTACCAGAAGGAGGAATGCTTTCACTAAAGAGACACAAAAATGATTACATTGAATGGAAGATTGCCACGTGACCACTTCAGGTTCCTCAGGCTTCTGGATGAACAGGCAAAGTAGGGAGTTACTGTGCTAGGTGGGGTGATTGAGTCTGACTACCACTGGACATTTGGACTACCTTACCTCTTCACAGTGGAGGTAAGGAAGAGGATGTCTGGATACAAGAGATCCAGAGAGTATTTCTTCTTATTATTATGCCCTATGATTGAGATCAACGGAAAACTGTAACAACTCAATCCAGGCAGGACTAATAACGGTACAGAACATTCAAAATTGAAGGTTTGGAACACCCCATGACCTGAGGTCATTCCTGAAGGCTGAGGGAATACAGAATGAGTAGTGAAAGAAGTTGGTTATATATACCAGCTATGATCATGTGACCAGGTTAAAAAAAAATCCTTGTTTTCTTTTCTCTGTTATTTCTTTATCATGCAATATAAGCTGTAATGACTTTGAGTTATAGAATTTAAGCACTGTTAGTTTTACATCATAGTATTTAAATTATGGGATGTCAAGGAGAAGAGTAAACACTCAGGGACTTGACCTCCACTTCTAGGGAAGAAGTTAGTGTATTTTTGGTTGTATACAAGCTAGTTATATGATGTCAGATGGAATTATGCCCTTGTTTTTGTCTTTGCTTGGAGATGAAGTATGGTTTAAAGAGATTTATAGGGTGTCAAGCTGACAAGGGGTGGACGTGTGAGGGTTAATTTTATGTCAACTTGACTGGGCAGCAGAATGTCCAGATTTCTGGTTAAACATTATTTCTAGGTGTGCCTGGGAGGGTTTTTCTGGAAGAGATTAGGACTTTAGTAGGTGGATTGGGTAAAGAGGATGGCCCTTTCCAATGTGGGTGAGCACCATGCAGTCTGTTGAGGGTCTGAATAGAGCAAAAAGGTAGAGGAAGTTTGCTTTAGCTCTGCCTGACTGCTTGAACTGGAATGTCAGCTCTCGCCTGCTTTCAGAGCTCCTGGTTTTCAGGCTTTCAGACCTGGACCCGATTCTACACCATCCATCTTCCAGCTCTTACTTTAAACCACACCATCAGCTTTCCTACCAGCTTCTCCAGGTCTCCACCTTGCAGATGGAAGATCATGGGACATCTCAGCCTCCATGATTGCATTAAACATTTTTTCTTATAGTGAATCTCATTATATTATTTTTCATAATAAATCTCTCTGTTGGTTCTGCTTTTCTGAAGAACCCTGGATAATACGGATACAATGCACCCCAAAGTTTAATATAACATCTGGCTTAAGTAGGTGCTCAAATATGACAGTGGAGAAGAATGACATTTAGAATGCTCTGATTTCTGCTCAGAATTCATTTATTAGTTCACTAAACTTTAGGAGAATAACTCTACTGTGACATCCTGGTGACCTCGTATGTATCCACATAGGCCACACAGGCAAAGACATGAACCAGACTGAATCTGAGTCTCGGCAGAATGCTTCGTGACCTCCCAGAACACCAAGGTACTGGAAGTCCTGTGAGGACCTCTAATTCATCTTGCCTCCCATCCCCATAAGAGGCTGTCATGAGATGGTTTCTCATCGCCTCCTGGGTTCCGATGCGACATGAGGTTTTCTGCCTCACTCCCTCCTGGTGCGGATTCTTCCACTCACTCAACTCAGCGTGGGATTGGCCCAGCAACGCCTGTGGCAGTGTTCAGCCCCTTTTGTTTTGAAGTTGTCCTGTTTGGTGTGTGGGATGAGGACCTGGAAGCCGGCACCTTTGGCTATTTACGCCTTCTTTCTGTATATAAGCTCCCAAAACTGAACATGAAAATGGCTACTTTTATCTTGGCCAGCCAAGCCAGTCCTACTGCAGCCATGGTCTTGCTTTCTCCTGAGCGCTTGACACAGGAGGTGTGTCCAGGGCCAGCCGGGCAGGCTCTTTGCATTTGTGGAGTTAAGGGGCTTGGGCCCCACTCGGCCTGTCTTGCGTCTGCACTCACACTGCTTTGAGCATCTTCTCTGTGTAACACTGGGGACCCCGTGATGAGCAAGGTGACCTCGGTCCCTGGTCCTGGGGCCCAGATCTCTTTGTGCCAGTGATGATGACAGCCTTATCAGAGGTGGCACAGAATGACACACCTCTAACAAGCAAAATGACTCCATTGGCCCTTCTCATTCTCTCAATTTACCCTCGGACTCCCCCTTAGTACAGAGACTGCAGGCCAAGCCCTCATGCTTTAATTCCCCTCCACATGCCCCAAGGCCATGCTCTGGGATTGATAGCGAGCCTCCATGAACCTTCTGAGTCAGTTTTCAGGTGGACTAAGAGTGGTCGCCACAATGGGATTCTTATGGAGGCTTCTGCGTTACCAATGGTGATTTAAGGGGCGGAAGGCCCCTAAAAGAAGATAATGTTGTATCATTCATGGTAGGAGAGAAAATAGCTTCAGTAGTTACTTCTTATCCCCAAAACTTGTTTCAGTCTTGTTGAGAGAGCTTTTGAAGCCATTTGAAACAAGGATTTGAGGGAAGTGGTTTTTCTGAAGGTGAGCCTAGGATGCATCATCAGGGAAGCGGGGAAGTGAGACATGGAAGGGATCAAGCCAGTGCAGGGTGCAGGTGAGCAGGCTTCCACTGTGGGCTGCTGGGGCTGGATCCTGTGGGAGGGCTCTCGGAGACCAGGAGCAACATACTGCGGGGTTAGCTGCACCTGCTCCTGGGCTGAGGAGGTCGGCGTGGCTACTCACCCACCAAGTCCTGTCCGTCATTGTCCACGGGCAGCCCTTGGGAGTGTTGGCTCCCTAGCATTTCTAGCCTGTCTCCATGAGCAGGGAGGAGGCTCTTTGGGGGAGGTGCATGCCCTTAATGGTGAGGACTGGAATGGTGAGGGCCTTGGGAAGGTGGGCAGGGAACCAACTCCACTAGCTCCTACCTTCTACCCCCTACAAGTGTTTGCCTGCTGTGGAGACAGGCTGAGGCAAACCCGGTCAATGCAATCAGCCGGGAAAGCTAAATGCCCCAGTGCCGGGACACAGTGCTGACCAGAGCCGATGCTGGCTTCAGACACCCTGGTGGGTTCTCAGCAGTGGAACTTGTCAAGAGCGACTCTAAGGACAGCCTCTCACTTCAAAGAATGTCCAGTTTCTTATGAAGGGTTTATTGAAAAAATGTGTGGGGAGAAAACATTTGAGGGCAGCACAGAGACTTGGAACCCACCACAAAGAGACACAGTCTCCATTTCACAGTTATCTTTATGGGGTGCCTGACTGCTGGCTTCAGAGTGTTTGTAAATCTGCCTTTGAGTTTGCTGTATTACTAGGCAGCACTTAAGATAAAGCTGCTTGGGTCTGTTCTGTGGATGGGACAGAGGGAGAGGCTGGCCTGGCTGGGTCCGTGTGAAGTGGTGCTTTTACATGCCTTATTGGAACAATTTGTGGTCATCTTGGATCTGAGGCAAAGGGAAAGAAATGTTAAATACTCACAATGTCCTGCACAGCTTTGTGGACAGTTCTGGAACTCAGCTTGCCTTTATGGAAAAGACCAGCAATTCCTTCCATTAGCGTGCCTTTCATGATTTGCTGAGATCTTCAAGGACCATTTGCATTGGATTCTCACAACAGGCAAAGGGTGTTGTATGAACTAAATGTTTGTAAACCCCCCGAATTCATATGTTGAAACACTGGCCCTCAAGGTGATGATATTAGGAGGTGGGGCCTTTGGGAGATGAGGTCATGAGGGTGACGTGTTCATGAATGGGATTTGTATTCTTCTAACAGAAACCCTGAACGCTGTTTCCCTTTCTGCCATGTGAGGTTACAGGGAGAGGACACTGTCTGAGAAGAAGCAGGTTCTCATCTGATACCAAATCTGCTGGCACCTTGATCTTGGACTTCCCAGCCTCCAGGACTGTAAGCAATACATTTCTGTTGTTTACAAGCCGCCCAGTTGGTGGTAAATTGTGGCAGCAGCCCAAATGGACCATATGTAAGTTGTTTTATCCCCATTTTAAAGAAGAGGTAAACATGCTCACGATGGGGACGGGCCAAAAACTGCCTCGTGAATGTTAGCAACCTGATGCTGCCTGGCACTCTGTCTACACCAAGTAAATGTCTGGCTATTGAGCTGAATTGTCTTTAATTTTTGTTTTTCCACCACAGAAAGATCACAGATTGGCATTAGCAGGAAGACCTGCCAGGCAGCAGGGGGTTCTATTTGAAAGTTCACCAGATGCCCTTGAGGCCTTTTTCCTGGTTATCGAGGACATCTTAAGAAACACTTCTGCTGACAATCAGGCAAAACAGATCCAGTTGTTCTGAAGATCAAGCGTAACATCTGTGCCATACTTTAAAATGTCTTTTCAGGCACTCTCTTCTGCCCACAGATCTTGCTTGGGAAAGGAATGGGGCAAGTGGAAATGGCCATTTCTTAGATCAACGCATCAGTGACTTGATTCAGTGTGAGGTCTATACAGAACCAGGGTTTGAATCCAGTCATGTGACTCTAAGTCTATGTAGGTGTTTAACACTTTTGCCTGTATCCCTGTCTGTCCTGGGCCAGCGAGGCGGCCTCTTTGCATTTGTGGAGTTAAGGGGCTTGGGCCCCACTTTGCCTGTCATGTGTCTGCATTCACACTTTCTCCCTCTCCCTCTTCTGCTCAGTCTGTCTTGACTGTTGGGGTTCACAGGCCTCAACACCATGCATGCCCCTTAGTTCACCTCTCTTTCAGCAGGTGTGTGTCCAGAGCTTGACGGATTACCACCAGGCTGGGCCGACAGGGTCATTTTCAACTCAGCTAGCCCCAAAGGGCTGAAAAATTGTTGCAATGATTCCAGAGGTAACTGACCTGGTACCGTTCAGGGACAAGGAAGGCTCTCACCCACACTTGGGCAATTGCTTTTCTCGTGACCAGCCTCTTTCCGTGGGAGTCCCTCCATGGAACCACCATCTCTCCTAAGATACAATGTTCTACAATGGTGCAACTGGGGAAAAAAAATAACAACAACATTTTGGATATCAGCTGCTCTGAGAAGGCATGATTAGTAATGATTGATTATAAAATGAGGCTGTTTAATGCTCTTTTTATTGATTTTCTAACAGCGGTGGCAACACCGTCAGGAGGATGTAGTTAGACTCTGGGGGAAGTTTCCACACATACGATGCTCAATCTACCTTCTCATTGGCTCCACATCTGTAGATTTCACAGGGGGTCTTCCCATGGTTTCTTGGTAATGGACTGAAGGTCATCTTCTATGCTTAATATTTGATAATTTTAAAAAACATAATGTTTAATTGTGTTTCAAGGCATCAAGATATCAAGACCTCAGAATAACCAAATCAAAATGTCCCCATGAAAGCATGGCATACCCTTCTCAGTCCTGTCTCCGAGAAGTCAAAGCCTCTGTCCACTTGCCCTGGACCACAGGGCGGTACTGTAGCCAGACTGACCTTGTTTACACTCAGTTGCTCCTTAGAAGAACACCCCAACGTCTCAGAAATAACAGAAACTTTGAGGAGGTTTGTGTAATATCACAGTGCCCCTCACAGCTGACCACACACTTTCTAGAAGGTTTCAGGCCCATGCTTATGAGGTTTTCTTTTGAATTTCCCTAGAGTCAATGGAATTTTATGGAGGAAAACTATTAGAGGATATTTCTACATAAACCCACACCAGCTCATAAAGGTAGAGAGGCACCCCCTGAATCCTAGAGCATAAAAAGCCACTAAGCCCCATGACTCTCTGAAGGGGTACTGGTTTACAGAGATTACCTGTGTTGTAAAAAGCAAATGACCTTCTTCTGTGTCTCCTCCCATACTTGAATCCATTCGTTATATCTCAGGAAGCTTCTAACTGCAGAACGAGCATGGGGCCAGAACCTCCTGGTCTCTGGGAAACCCTTTCCCCAGTTCAGTGATCCTAGGGAGGACCACTCTGCTATACTGAGATAGCAGTGCACCATTCGGGTGGCCCCCACACCACATGGTATTTACTCCTTGAGCGAAGGTTGTTTATTATTGTAAAGGTCTTGACATCCTTGCATGGTGCATCCATAGAACAGGCACACACTGGTTATTGGTTAGAGGAACAAAACTCTTTTATCCCAAAACATAGTGTACGTTGCTGAAAACTTCCAGGCAGAGGCCATTCAGTCCACTGAGTGCTGGCTTGGGACTGAGCTTTAGCCCAGGGAGCTCCTACAGTGACTTATTCATGAGCAGCAAAAATTGTGCTCCTCCTGGGTCCAGGCAATCACACTGCAAGGCCAGGAATCTGAGGTGCTAGGTTTTAAGCACTGTGGATATTGTTGCTTATAGCAGGTGGGAATTCACAATTTTCCCTGCAAACCTTAAACCTTTCTCCTTTCTTTCTCTCTTACACTCACACATACACACACACACAAACACACGCACATCCCATTAAGACCTATTTTTCACAATTATCAAGTTGTAGGTCTTTGAGGGGAGAAAGAATGAAAAATGATCTAAACCAGTGGTTCTGAAATTTGAGAGGGCATCAGGGTCTCCTTGAGGACTCCTTAGCAGACAGATGGTGGGCCAGGCCCAGGTGGCTCTTGGGAAGTCCCCGGACTTTCATTTCTAGTGAGTTCCCCGGTGATGTGGACATGGTTGTCCTGGGCACCACAGCGGAGGCCCACTGGAGCAAACCCACACAGCTGCATGAGGCTGCAAAATCTCAGCATTCCTTCCCCACTGCGCCAAAGGGCTTGTTAGAGAAAACAGCCAGCTCCTCAGAGTTTCTCAGCTAGGAACAATGTGAATGTCACCTATGGGTTACAGATAAGAGTTAATATAAAATTGTTATTTTTCCACAGGCACAGCAGCAAATCAGCCTTTCAGAATATTGCAGGATCAGTAACTGAAGTCCCCTTGCCAGAGTAATGGACAAACAGAAGGAAGAAAAGTTGGAATGAGGGGAGCAAGAATGGCGGATGGTAGAAGATTTCTTCAAGTCTAAGTTTGTGTTCTAGAAACATCTGGCCAAGTAACGTCTTTCATAACTAAAATAAAATATAAAGAAGCCGTTTGACCTGCCTCAGTTATCATGGTCATCATGCCAAGCCACAGCAGGACGAATCAGCTTAACAATTTCGGAAACTGCCAGAAATGCTATTTGGATTAGTTTTTATTTGGGAGTTGGCTAAAACTGGTCACATCCCCAAATACCTCAAGATAAACATCATAGCATTATCGTATAAATCTATATTCACCAAATTCGGTTGAAATAGGCTGTTTTGAGAAGGTGGAATTTTTTTATGAGGATGATTTCCCAAATATGTTTAGACGCAATCAGTTCAACTTTTATTTTTTCCATATTCAATATCAATCAAACTAAATTTCTACATGTTTAGAATTGCATTAATTGTATTCTTCAGTTACCTCTAAAATTTAATTATCATGTCTTTATGGAAATTTTAGTATCAGATATAAAGAATAGATTATTTAAAATGACATTTTAATACTTTATAAGAGGCAACAGAAACTTGATTTCCAAAGCACCTCCCAGTGCTACCATTGGAGTACATCTATATTTTTCTATCAGAATATATTCCAATGTAAACATAAATCATCCTTATTTTCACAATAGATTGACTTTCAAAAGTTGTGTGTTCAGCATGTCTGCAAAGTAAATTACCATACATTTGAAACAGCAGACTAAAACTGAGTAACATCTGGAAAAAATTGCCTTAATTGCTAGCCCCTAAGTTCGTTTGACCTTGACACTCTCATCTGAATTTAAAAGTGTTTTAAATTCTTAGCCAATCAATTCAAGCCAGAACTGAACTCACGTGTTTTCAGAAAGTGCTAAGCTAGAACAATGGAACTAGAATAGATTCCTAATCAAACTTCGGTTTTGCTCAGGTATCCACTCATTTCCTAGGTGACCCAGAGACCACAACTCACAACTTCACCCCTTCCTATGGCTAGTCCAGGCTATGCCAACTGTGTAGCTGTGAAGTCCTGCCAATGGGCAGGGTGGGAACTGACCCAGTGCTGACCAACATGTCAAAAAGCTTTCCTCATTCTTAGGAATGCTGTGAAGGGATGGTCTGTTTCTTTCCTGGACCCTGGATATCAAATGTCTGGATTTGAGACCCAGAACTTCTGAAGCCATCTCATGACTGCAAGGGGAGCAGATGCAGTCACTGAGGATGGCCAAGCAGAAGGAGGGAGGACTGTCCCTGGCAGCATTGCCAGTGGCAGAATCACTCAGCCCAGAACCTCACGGCACCCTGAACGTCCTCGTAACAGATTTAATACATTGTCTTACTGTTTGTGCCTGTGAGAAAAGTCCTCTTGGCTTGTGGTGGAGGCGTCCTAGCTGATACAAACGAAATTTGAAAATTGGAGATTCATGGAACCAATATTTCATTTGTTTCAGTTCATTCTCATGGCACCTCTTTTAAATAAACCTTCTACTGAATTTTAAAAATTTTTTAAAAATTTGAGATGGAGTTTCACTCTTGGTGCCCAGGCTGGAGTGCAATGGTGTGATCTCAGCTCACTGCAATCTCTGCCTCCCAGGTTCAAGCAATTCTCCTGCCTCAGCCTCTCGAGTAGCTGGGATTACAGGCATGCACCACCACACCCAGCTAATTTTGTATTTTTAGTAGAGACAGGGTTTCTCCACGTGGTCAGGCTGGTCTCAAACTTCCGACCTCAAGTGATCCACATGCCTCGGCCTCCCAAAGTGCTGGGATTACAGGTCTGAGCCACCACGACCAGCCTGAATTATTTTCAAGAAGATACGCTGTATTAAAAATTATTCCTAAATGATTAGTTTTTCTAGATGGAAATATATTTAAGTATCAGGTTTTCCTAAAATGGTTCACATGAGTATTTGCTTAATTGGCTATTCAACATGGGCCACATTTCTTTACAATTAATCTCACTTTTCTTTTAGTGTTATTTAATGTGTCAAGTGAAAAAGGCAGTAAAAATATGTCTTGGGGTTTATTCCGACAGACTGTAAGACTATATTATTTATGATAATTGAGGCCTAATGGGCTATAGGTTTTGTTAAAATTTATGAAACAGTCATGTTTTCACCCAGGCAGAATTCCCTGGTTTTGAACCTGGGGACTTGGATTACTCTTAAACTGGAAACACATCCCATGTCTTTCCTTCTGCTCACTGCGTCTCCTCTTGCTCTGTTGACACGCAGCATGAAGGATGGATGTATTTCACCTCCAGATATTTTCCCATGACTTTCTTGCATCATAGAAACCAAATCTGGAGTGAGTGTGGAGTAACCATCCCCATAGGAGTATGGAGAAGGCCCTCCTACGTTTGGAACATTTTGTGACTGTCATAGATTTCAAATCTGTTGTCTCACTGTTAAACCACATGCTCCCAACTTTGTTTTGAAACTACGGTCACAACAGCATTAGAGGAGGAACACTCACCTAGTCTCATATTTAAACTTGAGAGGGGTGGAGCAAGATGGAAGAATAGAAGTCTACACCGTTCATCCCCTTTGCAGGAACATCAAATTGTAACAACTGTCTGCAAACAGAAAAGCACCATCACAAGAACCTCATTTTTTTTTTTTTTTTTTTTTTTTTTTGGTCACAGCACCTGGTTTTAGTCTCCTATCATTAAAAGAGGTATTAAGGGAAGCAGGGCAGTCTTGAATTGCTGATGCCACCCCTCTCCCATCCCCTGGCAGCAGAGAGAATATTTGCACTTTGGGGAGGGAGAGTGCAGACTGAGGGACTTCACGTTGAACCCAGTGCTGCCCTGTCACAGCTGAGTATAAAGCCATGCTGGGCTCCAGCAGCGCTCATGCATGGAGGAGCATTTGGACCAGCCCTAGCCAGAGGGGAATCGCCCATCCCAGGGTTAAAACTTGAGTTTCTCAGCAAGCCTCACCACTGTGAGCTGAAATGCATTGGGGTCCTAGATAAACTTGAAAGGCAGGCTAAGACAGAAGGACTGCAACACCTAGGAGGCTCCTAGGCTAGACTGAACTTACAGGCAGTGGACTAAGGTGGCATGCAACCTAGGAAGACACCAGCTGACATGGCTAAGGGAGTCTTTAAACCATCCCTCCCCCAACCCCAGGCAGTACAGCCTGCAGCAACAGAAGTGTTTTTTTTTTTTTTTTTTTTTTTCTCCTATCTGATTAAGGAGAGGAGAGGGAAGAGTAAAGAAGGCTTTGTTTTGCATCTTGAATGCCAGCTCAGCCACAGTAGGATATGGCACAGGGCAGAATCATGAGGCCCCCATTCCAGGCCCTAGCTCCTAGACAACATTTCTAGACACTCTCTGGGCCAAAAGGAAATCTATTGCTTTGAAGGGAAGAGCCTAGCCCTTGCAGGATTTATTATCTGCTGACTAAAGAGAGCCTGGGCCCTGAACAACTACCAGTGAGCGATACCCAGGGAGTATGCAGTGGGCTTTGAGCTCTGAGACGTGCTGGCTTTGGGGAGACCCAGCACATTCCCAGTCTTGGTGGCTTTGGTGAAAGACTGCTTCTGTTTGAGAAAAGCAGAGAAAACAGTAAAAGGGACTTTGTCTTACACTTTAGGTACCAGCTTGCCCACAGGAGAGCAGAGCAACGAGCAAGCACTTGGGGTTCCCAAGTCCAGGCCTAGGCTCTTGCACAACATTTCTGGACCTGCCCTGGGCCAGAGAGGAGCCCACAGCCCTGAAGGGTGAGTCCTCAACCTGGAAGCATTCATCACGAGCTGACAGAAGAGCCCTTGGGCTTTAAATGAATATAGGTGGTGGCCTGGAAGAACCCTCATGGACCAGAGGTGTTGATGACCACAGAGAGAGGTTCCTCTGCCTGCAGAAAGGGGAAGGAATAGCAGGAAGGACTTTGTACTGTGGTGGAGTGTCAGTTTGGCCACAACAGGATAGAACATCAGGTTAACTGCTAAGGGTTTTTACTCCAATCTCTGGCTCCCAAACAGCATCTCTGAACATGCCCGGGGTCTGGGGGAACTTGCTTCCCCGAAGGGAAGAGCCTTGGGCAAGACCCAGTGCTGCACTAACTTCTGGTCTGACCCAGAGCAGTCTCAGTGATGTTGGCCACAAAAGTTCTTGCATGATCACACCCCTAGTTTCAGATGACTCAGCACAGAGATAGAGACACTATTGGTATGCGAGAAAGTAAGGGAAAAGAACAAGAGTCTCTGCCTGGTAATTCAGAGAATTCTTCCAGATCTTATGCCAAACAAACAAGGCTATACCTCTACTAGACTACAAAAAATGGCAGTGTTACTGGGCTTGGGGCTCGAGTCCCTTCAAATACCTGGAAAGCCTTCCCAAGAAGGACAGGCACAAACAAGCCCAGACTGTGAAGACTACGATAAACACCTAACTCTTCAATGCCCAGACACCACTTAACATCTACAAGGCATCAGCACCATTCAAAAAACCATGACCTCACCAAATGAACTAAATAAGGCACTAAGGGACCCATTCTAGAGAAATGGATATATGATCTTTCAGACAGATAATTCATAATAGCTGTTTTGAAGAAACTCAAAGAAATTAAAGGTAGCTCAGAGAAGGAATTCAGAATTCTATCAGATATATTTAACAAAGAGATTGAAATAGTTTAAAAGAATCAAGCAGAAATTCTAGAGTAGAAAAATGCAATTGACTTGCTGAAGAAAACATCAGAGTATTTTAATAGCAGAACTGATCAAGCAGAAGAAAAAATTAGAGAGCTTGAAGATAGTCTATTTGAAAATACACAGTCAGATGAGACAAAAGAAAAAAAACAAAAAACAACGAAACTTGCCTTCAAGATTTAGAAAGTGTCCTGAATAGGGCAAATCTAAGAGTTATTGGCTTAGAGGAGGTAATGAAAGAGGTAGTGTAAACAGTGTATTCCAAAGGATAATATCAGAGAACTTCCTAAACCTAGAGAAAGCTATCAACTTTTAGGTACAAGAAGGTTATAGAACACCAAACAGATTTAAGTCAAGAAAGACTATCTCAAGCCATTTAATAATCAAACTCCCAAAGGTCAAGGAGAAAGAACGGATTCTGAAAGCAGCAAGATAAAAGAAATGAGATACAATGGAGTGCCAATACATCTGGCAGCAGACTTTTCTGTGGAAACTGTACAGACCTGCAAAGAGTGGCATATTTAAAGTGCTGAAGGAAGAACAACAACAAAAAACTTTTGCCCTAGAAAAAAATATCTAGCAAAAATACTCTTCAAGCATGAAGGAAAAACAAAGACCTTCCCAGACAAACAAAAGCTGAGGGATTTCATCAACACCAAACCTGTCCTACAAGAAGTGCTAAAGGGAGTTCTTCAGTCTGAAAAAAAGGATGTTAATGTACAAGAAGAAATAATCTAAAGGTATACAATTCATTGGTAATATTAAGCACGCAGAAAAACACGTAACAATATAACACTCTAATTGTGGTGTGTAAGCTACTCTTAAGTAGGAAGACTAAATGATGAACCAATCAAAAATAATAACTACAACAACTTTTCAAGACATAGACAATAAAACATCAAGAGAAACAAAATGTTAAAAATCAAGGGTGTAAGGTTAAAGTATAAAGTTTTTATGAGTTCTCTTTTCGTGTATGTGATTATTAGTGTTAAATGATCATCAGCTTAACATAATAGGTCATAAGATAGTATTTACAAACCTCATGGTAGTCTTAAATTAAAAAACATACAAAGGACAAACAAAAAATAAAAAGCTAGAGTTAAAGCATGTCACCAGAGAAAGTTACCTTCACTAAAAGGAAGACAGGAAGGAAAGAAAGAAGGAAGAGAAGACCACAGAACAACCAGAAAGCAAATAACAAAACGGCAGGAGTAAGTCTCTACTTATCAATAATAACATTCATTGAATGTAAATGACCTAATGCTCCAATTAAAAGACATAGAGTGGCTGAATAAATGAAAGAAAACAAGATCTAATGCTCCATTTCCAGCATAAGACACACTTCACTCACAAAAATATACACAGACTGAAAATAAAGGGATGGAAAAATATATCCCATGCCAATGGAAACCAAAAAAGAGCAGGCGTAGCTATACTTACATCAGAAAAAACAGGCTTGAAGACAAAAACTATAAGAAGAGACAAAGAAGGTTATTATGTAATGATAAGCGAGTTGATTCAGCAAGAGGATATAACAATTGTAAACACATATGCACCCAATACTGGAGCACCCAGATAATATTGTTAGAGCTAAAGAGAGAGATAGACCCCAGTACAATAATAGCTGGAGACTTCAACAACCCAATTTCAGCATTGGACAGATCTCCCAGACAGAAATGAACAAGGAAACATTGAACTTAATCTGCACATAGCACAAATGAACCAAATAGATATTTACAGAACATTTCATTCAACAGCTGCAGAATGCACATTCTTCTCAGCACAGGGATCATTGTCAAGGACAGACAATAAGGTAAGTCACAAAATATATGGTTGAATTTGGTATGTTAGTGTTTTGTTGAGAATTTTTGCATCAGTGTTCATCAGCGCTATTGGCCTGTAGTTTTCTTTTAACTTTCAAAAGTTGGGAATAATATCAAGCATCTTCTTTGATCACAATGGAATGCGAGTAGAAATCAATAACAGGAACTTGGAAACTATATAAATATGTGGAAATTAAATAATATGCTCCTGAATGATCAGTGTGTTAATGAAGACATTACAGAAATTGAAAAATTTCTTGAAACAAATGATAATGGAAAGACAGCATACCAAAGCCTATGGTATACAGCGAAAGCAGTACTAAGAGGGAAATCTATACCTGTAAGTGCCTACATTTAAAAAGAAGAAAATCTTCAAATAAATAATCTGATGATGCATCTTAAAGAACTAGAAAAGCAAACCAGATTCAAAATTAGGGGAAGAAAAGAAATAATAAGGATCAGAACAGAAATAAATGAATTTGAAATGAAGAGAACAATATAAAAGATCAATGAAACAAAAAGTTGCTGTTTTAAAAAATAAGATAAAATTGACGAATTTTAGCTAGACTATGAGAAAAAGAGAGAAGACCCAAATAGACAAAATTAGAGATGAAAAAGGGGACATCACAACTGATACTGCAGAAATTCAAAGAATCATTAGTGGCTACTACGAACAACTACTTGCCAATAAATTTGAAAATCTAGAAGAAATCTATAAAATTCTAGACACATAAAACCTGCCAAGGTTGAACCATGAACAAATACAAAATCTGAAAGACCAACAGCAAGTAACAAGATTGATAGTATGATTAAGTCGCCCAGTAAAGAAAAGTCTGGGAATCAACGCTTCACTGCTAAATTCTATCAAACATTAAAAAGAAACACACACACACACACACACACACACACACACACACAAACTAATACCAATCCTACTCAAATTGTTCCATAAAATAGAGGTGGAATGCATCTACTTCTAGATGCATTCCACAAGGCTGGTATTGCCCCGATACCCAAACCAGACAAAAACATAAAAAGAAAAAGAAAAAGAACCCTACAGGCCAATATCTCTGACAAATAGTGATGCAAAAATTCTCAACGAAACACTAGCATACCAAATTTAGCCATACATTAAAAAGATCATTTATCATGACCAACTGATTTATCCCAGGTATGCAAAGATGGTTCAACATATGCAAATCAGTCAATGTGATACATCATACAAATAAAATGAAGGACAAAATCCATATGATCATTTCAATTGATGCTAAAAAAACATTTCAACATCTTTTCATGATAAAAACCATCAAAAAACGTGGGTATAGAAGGCAAATACTTAAACGTAATATAAGCCATGTATGACAGACCCACCGCCAGTATCATACTGGATAGGGAAAAACTGAAAGCCTTTCCTCTTCAATCTGGAACATGACAAGGAGGCCCACTTTTACCACTGTTACTGAACATATTACTGGAAGTCCTACCTAGAGTAATCAGACAAGAGAAAGAAATAAATGGCTTGCAAATTGGAAAGGAAGAAGTCAAATTACCCTTGTTTGAATATGAAGACATATTCCAAACTTCTATTTGGAAAAGCCCAGACACAATCAAAAAAACTATTGGAACTGGTAAGCAAATTCAAACTTATCGAATCAACAAAAAATCAACACACAAAAGTCAACAGCATTTCCACATGCCAACAATGAATAATCTCAAAAAGAAATATATTTTTAAAAATCCATTTACAACAGCCACAAATACAATTAAACATCCAGGAATTAACCAAAAAAGTGAAAGATTTTTACAGTGAAATCTATAAAACACTGCTGAAAGAACTTGAAGAGAGTACCCAAAAATGGAAAGATTTTCCATGTTCATGAATTGGAAGAATCAATATCCATACTACCCAAAGCAATCTGCAGATTCAGTGCAATTTCTTTGACAATACCAATGATATTCTTCATAGAAATAGAAAAAAGAAGCCTAAAATTTATATGGAATCATACAAGACCCAGAAGAGCCAAAGCTGTCCTGAGCAAAAAACAACAAGAATAACAAAAAAACACACTGGAGGAATCACATTTCCTGACTTAAAATTATACTCCAGAGTTATAGTAGCCCAAACATAATGGCACTGGCATAAAAACACACACATAGACCAATGGAACAAAATAAAGAACCCGAAGCAAACACACACACCTACAAAAACGAGTGAACTAATTTTTGGCAAGGATGCCAAGAGTTTACACTGGGGAAAGGACAGCCTCTTCAATAAGTGGTGCTGGGAAAACTGCATACACATATGCAAAAGAATGAAACTAGACTCCTATCTCTTCCCATGTACAAAAATGTAATCAAAGTGAATGAAACACTTAAATCCAAGAACTCAAACTATGAAAATACTACAAGAAAACATTAAAGTCTCCAGAACACTGATCAGGGCAAAAATTTCTTAATACCCCACAAGCACAGGCAACCAAAGCAAAAGTGGTTAAATAAGATCACATCAAGGTAAAAAGCTTCTGCACAGCAAAGGAAACATCAACAAAGTGAGGAGGCAATCCACAGAATGAGATAAAATATTTGGGAGGACAGGTTCTGATCACTTGGTCTCCCTGTCCTTTTTTCTCGTTTCAAAGAATAAAATGAGACCCTCTCCACTCCTCAGACCAGGGTTCCAGTTCCTGCTACCAAAGAAATTGTCAAATGGGGAGGCCACACCCTTATTATCAATTTTCATTTGAATATTCATCGATGATATGAAATGACAATAATCCAATATGAGATAGGACATGAACAAAATAGCCTGTCTAGGTGGCTAAGAAGCAAAAATGACAATGGCCAACCCTCAAGAGGGTGGCGCTTACCAGGCCCTCTGTTCTTGAAAGGTTTGTCTATGCCAATTGGGGTAACAGATCCACTTCATTTGCCATAGTGAATGAGTCAGTCAGTTTCTTCTTGTCAATGGGTCTGTGCCACTCCCTCCCAATAAGGATGGCTGAAGGATGGGCATGAGTCCCACATGGAGTCAGCAGGACAGAAAGGGACCTTTTGTGAAATTCTCCTAAGTCTTCAGCTGGTAAGTGGAGAAGCCAAGATCTGTCCAGGACAGTAAAACTCTGGAAGCATCATGGGCTCAAGTCATCCTCCCATCACAGCCTACTTTTGTAGAGACTACACCTCACTGTGTTGCCCTGGCTGACCTCAAACTCCTGGCCTTAAGCAATCCTGCCTCAACCTCCCTAAGTGCTGGAATACTAGGCGTGAGCTACCACGCCCAGCCCCAGGTGTTGAACTAATGAAGTGAAAGTTATTATTTAAAAATAGTTATTCCTATATGCAGTAAGAGAGAAAGTGATGTTTCAGGGACGCTGAGCCTAGGGGAAAAGTCAGAGCCAATCAATCCCCGAGTTGAAAACTCACTAGACCAGATGTTCCTTGATGCTGATTTTTTAAATCAAAGTCATAAACATTCTTGAAGCTTACACTTTTAATATGTGTAAAACCTTTGGAAATTATCACAACTTACAATGTATGATTTGTGGTTGGCCTCGTTTCTTTTGGAGGATAGGATGAAGAGTGAGGTCTGACGACATCTTTCAGATTGGCGGTGGCACCTTCACCCACGTTCCTCACATATGCCTCCTGCCCTCCCCTGGCTCTGCCATGTGCCTGTGCACACTCACACACTCACACAACGCTGACACAACTCCACACACACACACATTGATGAGGATTGCCAGATAAAATCCAGGTATGAGATGCTCAGTTAAATTGAATTTCACTTAAACAACAAATACTTTTTGAGTCTAGATATGACTCACACAATATTTGGGACATTACTTATACTAAAAAACTATTTGTTATTTATTTGGAAATTCAAATTTAATAGAATGTCTTTTTGTTTGCTAAACCTGGAACTTCTACTATTCCCATAATCACACATACATCCAAACGTGATCACACAACTCGCACATATACACATTTTCCTTTGGATTGTATAGTGTTTATTTTCTTATTATAATATAAATGGGGGCCCCAACTGCTGAAATGAAAAGCAAATGTCATGGCAGTAGGTTGATATATACTTTTAATAAAATTACAGGCCAGGTGTGGTGGCTCACACCTGTAATCCCAGCACTTTGGGAGACCGAAGCAGTCAGATCACAAGGTCAAGAGTTTGAGACCAGCCTGGCCAACATGGTGAAACCCCGTCTCTACTAAAAATACAAAAATTAGCTGGAAGTGGTGCTGTGTGCCTGTAATGCCAGCTACTCCGGCGGCCGAGGTGGAAGAACTGCTTGAATCAGGGAGGCGGAGATTGCAGTGAGTCGAGATCACACCACTGCACTCTAGCCTGGGTGACAGAGCGAGACTCCATCTCAAAAAGAAAAAGAAAAGAAAAGAAAAGAAAATAGATCCTATTGTGTCCGGAATGCTAGCATTCCAAATTCTAGTGGCACAGCAATTTTCACAAAAGAGGCCAGCACACAGGCCAACGTTAGATAGTTCAGGGTGATGTGGTCCTCAGCCCCCTGCCTCCCTCACTTCCTGCGATTTCAGATCTCCCTGTAAATGCTTCCCCTTGCACTTCCTAAGTTCTGGGCATGTTTACTTTACAGAAAAGGGTCTCGGCCCATCTGGGATTTGTTTGGAAGGGACAGCCTCTTTGCTTTCTTTATAAAAGTAACCCCCAGTCTTTCTGTAAGTGGGCCAACTGTTAATTCAGCGGTGGGCCTTGCCTTTTCCTGGGTGTGTTTCTGGAAGCACTGTGTGGAGCCTGAGCGTTAACCATTTGCATCACTGCGCCCCGCGCACCGTCCCCTGCTCGGCCTCCTTTAAAACAAGCTCTACAGTGCTGCCTGCTCCTCTCTCCTTTGTCCCCAGGGTCCTCAGGCTTACTGAACAATTAGGCACGCTCAGCTTATCTTTCATGAATGAGTGAGCGAGTGCATGAACCAGAGATTGATTCCAGCTCGTTTTAATCTGCCTGTAGTTTATCATTTTCACCACGAACCAGCAGTGCTCTTCTAGTCAGTGACCATTTAATTCAAACTAAGTGGGTCCACCCCAACCAGGACATTCAAAATCATCTTAATTTTGTATATAATTCCGAGAATAACTTAAGCAATATTCTGCTTATTCGTTTTGGTATAAACTGCACGTGTGTAGAATAGCAATAAACCAGGCCAAAGAGCAAAAGCATACCCCAAATATTCACATGCCACAACTTCCTTCAGCGAAATGAAAGAAATGAAAAAAGGAGCCACAGCCTCTGCAGGCCGGTGGTGGTTGGGGAACCAGCAGCTCCCGGGTGTGCAGTAAAGGGAAGATGTACTCCTGGGGCTGCTGAGTGGGCGGAGGCGGTGCTGCGGTTTTCCTGCAGCCTTTCACATCCACGCTGGCTAGTGCTAGAGGAAAATCCACTCCTTTTCTTAGAGCTCATGGTTTCCTCCCATGCATAGAAACTGAGGCTCTGCGGGTGTGGCTCAGGGAGAAGTGGTTGGCATCATGAGAAGCAGCAGTCATTCAGCATCAGGCTTTTTCTTTCTCCTGAGGAGGATGCAGAACTTTCTGCACACGTGTTTCATCAGGCCACTGAAGAGCCTGGGGAGACGGAAGTGCCAAGAAATGTTTTCCACATCCCGCACAATTGAAAACAGATCTGCCAGGGTAAAAAGTGGATCCATGCAGGGCACCTTCGCTCCTCTGCACACTGCACCAGGCCTCTAGTGTGCCATCTTCAGCTCTTCATGCCAGAGCATGCGGTTTAGTTCAAACAAACACATCCACACACATAATTGCTCTCTGAAATCCACATCTAAGTACACATTTGGCCCTTCGACACCCCAAGAGACCTCCTAACATGGGCCTGGTTTCTTGTAGAAAAAGCCTATTGCCATGAGGTCAGAGACTTTGTTTCTGAGAAGAGGAGACAATTGTTTTATCTGAGGAGGAAGGATGTGGGGGAAGCGAGGACAAGCTGGCTTTTGTCTTTAATTGAGGATGTGTTTGCACAAACATACAGAGGAGCATCTATGCATCTATAGATAGGCGTGGGACATTGCAGTCATTTGTCACTTTGCAAAAATAAATAAAAGGGAGTGACTCTTCAAAGAGGTATAGCCGTAACTCCCTACCCCTTGAGTGGAGGTGAAACTTAGTTTCTCACTTCCACAGAGCAGAATGTGGAAAGGGGGAAGGTAGCTTTGGAAGGGCTGGCTGATAAAGCTCACCACCCTCCAGCAAGAAGTCACGCTGATTATGTGCCTTTCACATGCTGTGAGGGTGCGATACTTCACCTCTGTGGCCTTCCCTCAAACCCCCAGTCTAACTATCAGAGATATGTCAGACAAACCCAAAAGGAGGGACATTCCACACAATGCCTGACCAGGACTCCTCAAGACTACGACGCTCGTCAAAACCAAGGGGAGTCCGAAAAATGGTCACAAACAAAAAAAGCCTCAGGAGGCCTGAGGGGCTTGGTGCGGTGGTGCATGCCTGTAGTCCCAGATATTTGGGAGGCCAAGGTGGGAGGAGTGCTTGAGGCCAGCATTTTGAGGCTTCACTGAGCCATGATTGTACCACTGCAGTCTAGCCTGGGCAGCAGAGCAAGACTCTGTCTCAAATAAGACAAGAGGCACAAAGACGGGATGAAATCTGGTATCATGGGTGGGATCCTGGAACAGGAGAAAGGACATGGGGGAAAAACTGTTGAAATCTGAATGACATGTAGATTTAGTTAATGGTAAAGTACTGATATTGATTGCTAGTTGTGATAACAATGTACCTGGTAATGGAGATGGTAACAATCAGAGAAACTGAAGAGGGGCATCCAGGAACTTTCTGTGCTATCTTTGCAGTTTTTCTATAAATCTAATGCTATTCTAAAACAAAAACGTTATTTACATTATAATAATAAAAAGGGTGGTCCTGAGCAGGAGGTATATAGCACCTATGCTTGCAAGGAAGATTTTTAGAATGTGGTATAAAATTAAAGTTCTTGATTTCTTTCCAGGTTACAATAGAAAGAGGGTTTTGAAGGGGCCTGATTATTAAAAAGTGAAATTCTTCAAGGCAAAAATCACCTGCCTTATGCTAAAAAAATGTGAACAGAAATAATACCAAATGAATATGAAATTCAGCCTCTCTGTTAGACTTTGTTATATTGGCTTAGATACCAGTAAGCTGAGGCCATTTTTGGTACTGGGTGGAAGGGACTGTGCGACTGTGCTAAGTAAATTCTATTTGACCCTCTGATGAAACATGGCAGATTGACCCCAAATCTTTAAAGTCTTTACTTCCTCCCCAAATTGCCGTGATGATGGTAAAGAAAGAAACAAAGTATAATGAGTTCAAAGAACATAAAGAAGCAGCCATTCCTAGAATAATGTTGATGTTTGCCTGTGTCCTCACCCAAATCTCGTCTTGAGTTGCAGTTCCAATAATCCCCAGGTGTCATGGGAGGGACCTGGTGGGAGGTAATTGAATCATGGAGGCAGTTACCCCCATGCTGTTCTTGCAATATTGAGTGAGTTCTGATGGTTTTATAAGCGTCAGCCATTTCCCCTGCTGGCACTCATTCTCTGTCTGCTGCCCTGTGAAGAGGTGCCATCTGCCCTAATTGTAAGTTTCCTGAGGCCTCCCCAGCCATGTAGAACTGTGAGTCAATGAAACCTCTTTTTTTTTTTTTTTTTTTCATAAATTACCCAGTCTCAAGTGTCTCTTCATAGCAGTGTGAGTACGGACTAATGCAGAGAAACAGCTACCAGTCTAAATTCTCTCCCTCCCAGAATTTATGGTTGAACCGGTGGTAACATGCGCCGGCAGAAAGGCAGAAAGGCAGAAAAAACCATAAACTAGGTGGTTATGGAGAAGAGTAGCAGCAAGAAGTCAGCCAGTGCATCCTGCAGAAACCCAAAATAGCCCTTGTGCCAGAGGCAGGATACCCCAAGGGCAGGGCTGAAGGACAGGCTGAGAGGGAATGCAGTGGGTGCCTCTGATCCCAGGTCTCCCTCTCCTCAAAGACAGGAGTGTATTCTCTGGAGACATTGACCAGGCTATTTTAGGATTCTGGACACACAGAGGAGGGTGCAGACCAGCCTGAGGGCTGACTACAGAAGGATACTTTGAAAGTTTTAACATGAGCAGTGGGGTCCATTTTCCTGGTTCTTTCCTCTGACTTATTCCTGAAGACCTGAAGCCCAGTGTGCACATGTCAAACCATGGGTAAGAGGATTCTTTTGAAGAAACAGACCCCATTGTACTTAACTTATTCAGAGAAACAGCTCCAGATAAGAATTGTTATGGGCTGAGCTGTGTCTTCTAAAATGAGTATGTTGAAATCTTAAGTCCCAGCACCTCAGAATTGGCATGTTCAGAGATGGGGCTTTTAAAGAGGTGACTAAACCTCATTAAATGAGGCCATGAGGAAGAGCTCTGAAACCCAACATGACCAGTGTCCTTACGAGAGGAGGAAATTTGGACACAGAGACACCAGACGTGCACAGAAGAACCATCGTGTGAAGATACAGGGAGAAGGCAGCCATCTGTGAGCCAAGGAGGGAGGCCTCAGAGGACACCCACCCTGCTGGCATCTGGATCTCAGACTTCCAGCTCCCAGAACTGTGTGAAAGTAAGTTTCTGTCGCTTAAGCTGCCCAGTCTGAGGGACTTTGCTCTGGCAGCCCCAGCAGACCAACACAGGTATACTCTGGTGTGTGCCAGCAAAGAGATCAGCCATGCTGCCGCGAAGTCCACCAGCTGACAGGCAAGCACATGAAGTTTCTGTTATGATCAGGGCTTGGCAAGAAATACAGATGGCAGGCTCAGAAGGGGAGAGAAAAGAGTTTAATGAAGATGTGGTGAGAGAACCCGAAAGGCCCCTTGAATCCCCTGGGGTGATCAGCAGAGCAGAGCTGTGATTGTTTACCAGAACTCAAGAAAGGCTGTGGCTGTCAGAGACGGACAACCACAAGGACTGTCACCTTCAGAAGAGGAATGCAACCACTGCCAAATCACAGCTCAGCAGGGAGGGTTCTGGGACACGAATTCTGCAGACATTCTCTCTTCTCCATGTCTGACTTCCTGCCGGTTCCCCTCATTGGCTGAATCCACCAGAGTCCAGAGTGTGAGGGAGCTGTGGTGATGCTGCCACACAGATCAGCCTCCAGGGCAGAGCAAAGCAGAATAGGATGGAGTCTGGAAGGGCAGGTACGAGATACACAGCTCACTCTCCAGCCAGCTTTCCTGTTCCTCCCTGTCCACTGCGAACAGGCGGCTAAGGATGACCAGGTAGGTAGAATCCTTCAGCACGAAAGATAGACCAAAAACAGGTAACCACGAAAATGCCAACCAAGCAAACACAAAGAAACTGGAGGAGGCAGACGATGTAGTAAAGAGAATGTTTTAAAAAGGAACCCAGAGAAAACAAGGTAGCAAACAGGAAAAGAGGTGGCCCAAGACAGGATATTCTGTTTTAAAGGTGATACTGTGCAAAACAGAAAAAATCAGATCAGATGAAGGAAGTCTCAGAAGCGACAAACGTGATACTCAAAAACTTAGTTTGAGCTGTTGTAACAAAATATCAGAAACTGGGTGGCTTATAAATAACAGAAATTTTTTTCTCACAGTTCTGGAGGCTGGGAAATCCAAGATCAAGGCATCAGCAGATTTGGCGCCTGGTGAGGACCCTCTGTCTGGTTCACAGGCGATGTCTTCTTGCTGTGTCCTCCATGGTGAAAAGGAAGAGGTGTGTCCCTTGGGTTTTTAATTAAGGGCCCTAATCTCATTCATGAAATCTCTTCCTCTGTGATGTAATTACCTCCCAAAGACTTTGCCTTTAATATTATAATCTTAAAAGTGAGGATTTCAACATAGGAATTTGGGGGCGGGGGTCATGTATAGTATGACCATATCAATATTGTAGAGAAAGATTAGAAGATTGAAGGACTCTTTTGGAAAGCAAAATAAACAAACAAGAAAGAAGCATAAAAACAGTGAAAAGAAGCCTGGAGGCATCTTCTGGCTGTTCAGAGTTCCAGGAAGGCTGAAAAGCAGAAAGGAAAAGAACCTGTCAAATAAGCAGTGGACCAGTTCTCTACCCCTGAGGCATGTGTCTCCAGATCAATGGAGCCTTAAAAGCAACCCCGCAAAAGACAGGAGAAACATACGTAGCAAGGATAACTTCATGACGTTTCGGGATTCTAGAGAGAAAAAAACGTCCTAAAGGTTGAGAGTGACACAGAGAGAGCAGGTGGGAGAGGAGATCCTACTAAAAAAAAATCAGAAGGCAATGCTGGGAGGGGAGAAATTAGTGCAGCAAAACCTTCAAATTCTAAAGTGCAGCCTAGAATTCCACATCCATCCCAATAATAAAGTGTGGGACAGAATCCAGATATTCCAAAATATCAGGTATCTGCTTCCCGGGAGAGAATAGATAGACTTTCCCTATCCCTCCTGCTAAAAGCAACTACCATCCGGGACACTGGGTGCAAAACCAAATGCAAGAAGCCTCTGAAAGGTGGAGAGAATGAGGCAGATGGGCAGGGACCCAGGACCCACAGGATGGCCTAGTGCTGAGTTCCAGGACTCTCCTTTTAATTCATATTCCAGAGTCAGAGCTAAAGAAGCGAGCCACCCAGAAGTACCAGCTTGGGGAGCAAGAAAGGCTCCCCCAAAAGCCTGCTTTCTCTGGCCAAAGAACTAAGCTTTGGCAAGACATAAAACCTTCAGGCACACCACCAGTGAGAATGTAAATTGTACAACCTCTATGGAGAACAGTATGGAGATATGGCAAAGAACTAAAAATAGAATTACCCCTTGATCCAGCAATCTCACGACTGGATATCTACCCAGAGGAAAAGAAATAATTATATAAAAATGGTACCTGCACTCATATGTTATCACAGCACTATTCACAATAACAATGATATGGAATCAATTTACGTGTCCATCAGCAGATGACTGGATGAAGGCAATGTGGTACATACACACGAAGAATACTATTTGGTCAAAAAATAAATAAATAAAGTCATGTCTTTTGAAGCAACATGGAAGGAATTGGAGACCATTATCTTAAGTGAAATAATGCAGAAACAGAAAATCAAACACCACATGTTCTTATTTATAAGTGGGAGCTAAATAATGTATAAACTTGGACAAATAGTGTGAGATGATGGACAATGGAGACTCAGGAGGGAATGGGAGGGAGGTGGGTGAGGAGAAATTACTTAATGGGTGCAATACACATTATTTGGATGATGGATGCCCTAAAAGCCCGGACTTCGATACAATATATTGATGTAACAAAATTATCTCTCTTAAGTTTATACAAATTGAAAAAAGAAAGTCGGCTGGCAATACCTGCTTTACTCTATCCAAACACAACAGAAAATCTGTGGCCCCATCTCCACCCACCAAGGCCACGTTCAGGAGCC
This sequence comes from Alouatta palliata, assembly GCA_004027835.1. Classification (NCBI taxonomy): domain Eukaryota; kingdom Metazoa; phylum Chordata; class Mammalia; order Primates; family Atelidae; genus Alouatta; species Alouatta palliata. Next base: position 90,105 of record PVKV010005176.1, read on the forward strand.
TAGACCACGAGGCTAATGAGGAGCCCAGCCCCCACAATGAATGGGGTGACGTCAGAGAAGACTGAGTAGGGAGCCAAGACTTCCATCCCTGCCAGCCGGTGAAAGTCCCCAACTCCCATGTTACCAGGAGGAACATGTAGGGAGCCTGAACTTTTTGTACATGCTCATCAAGTTGGGAAGGTTTTCTTCTATTTCTGTTTTTCTGAGCGTTTAATCATAGCGGGTGTTGAATTTCGTCAAATGCTTCCCTCTCCGCCTTCATATGACCATGTGATTTTTATTTAGTCTGTTAACATGGTGGATTATATTCATTTTTAGATATTAAAGCAGCCTTGCATTCCTGGGAAAAAATCTCACTTGATCATGGTATGTAGTTATGTATTGCTGAATTCTATTTACTAATATTTTGTATGGATTATTGTATTCTTATTTATTAGGGATTTTTGTCTTTGGGTTTGTTGGTACTATCTGTCTGGTTTTGGTATCAGAGTAATACGACTGTCACAAAATTAACTGGCACAGCACCCTTTCTGCCCTATTATTTTGATCAAGTCATCAGAGCCAGATTCAATGGGAGAGCACATTAGACTGCAAAGAAATTTGGGGCCACATTTAAAGCCACCGTAAAATTCAGTTAGGCATTCCGAATTATGACTCAAAATGCATTATTTCAGGAACAATTTAATGGCGAAATAATACTATGCCTTCAGAACATCACAGGCTAAACTTTTGGGTGGGGGCTGAAGGAAGGGAACCATCTGCCTTTGTGGCTTGTCTATGTTGTTTCTATGGGAAATGTGTTTTGAATTTCTAAAACAATGTGCAAAGAAGCTTTTGTAACTCAACCCTTTGTTTGCTGTATGATGTTTCTTAATTCTGAAATGTAAAATGCCAGTGGGCGTAAGCCATACAAGGTGACTGGCAGGACAACTGAGTAAGAAAATAGCGGCGATGGTTGCACAGGCTATTAAAAGTGCCTGAAATCTGTTGTCCTGAAAGCCAAGGGTAAGCTGTTACTGGATGATTGCCATTCTTAGACGAGGGACAGCAGATCCAAGGGTGTTGCTTCCTCTCAGGTCCTCGGAGCTAGTGTCCTTGGGGATAGTAAGTGTTTTCCTGGTGAGCCACACTTTTCAGTTCTTTCATAGCTTTAGTTAAAAGCAGCCCTATGCTTTCCCAAAAGCTAGTTGCGACGTAGAACTCCACATTCCTAGATGTGCACAACTTATTTGTGGTACCTCGTGCTTAGACTGACGCCAGCCACTCTTGCTACAAAGTTCACTTTATACTTAAACTCCTTCTCACAATATTTCCTGCCAGATGGGACGGTGAACCTACCAGGAACTGATCTCTACAGGTTTGGGACTTCCTTTAAAGAATGCCTGTCCATTAAAAGTACCATCTAGATTTCTTCTACATGTTCGAAGTTTCTCAGTTTGCTTGTGTTGTTTCGATTTCCCCATTTGCAGAACTTCTTCTTCATGAACTTTCCACCATAGAAGCGAACACCACAAGCAAGTGCCCTTCCCCACTGAGAGTGGGCTCAACCCATGCTAGGGACTCCCTGATCGTCTGACCACTGATATTTGCCTCCTCCCATTGTCTTCCAATTGTCTATATGTTAAATATTTCCTCTGTTTCCTCTTGTTCCCCTAGTGCCCCTGTCAACTTTGTTCCTTTGCCTACCAGTGTCTCTGGGTTCTGGAAGAGGATATCTAGGACCAAATTCCGCCGTAGATGGCTGAGCCTGTGACAATGCCATCCTCATGTCAGCTGGTCAGGGAAGGGCAGGTTTGGGCACTCTGGCCTATGGGAAAAGCAAGACGAAAACAATGTGGATAGGATGTTAGTACAAGTAGCTCCCCACCTACCTGCTCACTCTCCTCCCAATGAGTGCAGTCCTTGAGTAAGTTCTCTACTCTAAAGCTTTGATATACCTTTGTTTGGTAACGGACAGCTGACTGCATTGTGAAATGTTTAAAGAGGAGACAGGTTGTGCTGCAGGTAGACTGCAGCCAATCACATGATATGTCTAGAATATGTGTGTGTGTGTGTGTGTATGTGTGTGTGTGTGTGTGTGTATGTGTGTGTGTGTGTATGTGTGTGTGTGTGTGTATGTGTGTGTGTGTGTTTGTGTGTGTGTGTGTGTGCGCGCGTGCGCCACGGACCTCTTTGACAGTCTGCTGGAGCCTATGAAACCTTTCTCAGAAGAAAGCTGGTAAGTGTTGAAAATCAAATATGTGCGATTTAAAGAGAAAGCACTAAACTATGTAGGTACAGTCATATCTGTGAGGTTTTAGTCATTAACAGGTCCTAGAGGCTGGTGTGATAACTTCTATAATTAGTGGGGAACACAAATGTTATTTGAAGATATATTTACATGTATGAAATGAAATGAAAATATCTTCAATTTCTACTGGAGATAAAGTCCTGATAATAAAACTCTAGCTTGTTGCCTCCATTCATGGTAGAAGGAGATACCAAATTTCAGTTACAGGCTAGTGGAAATAAAGATGTAATTTCTTCTTAACCAGATTTCTGTCCTCAGACCTCCAGGTAGAGATCCCATCCCTATTCCTAACAGAATTCTCCCCAAGATGAAAAGGGCATTTTGTTTGGGAAATGGGTCTTTGGCTCTGCAAAGGAGCCATCCAGGCTGCACAGAACTACGGGGGAGCTGTTGATCATATTAAGCTGAGAAGATTTTCTTCCTGCCCTGGGAAGCCTGAATTCAAGTTTCTTGTGACTTGGGACAGAGGAAGGAGAGGCAAGGCAGATGCTTTGTGAGAGGGATTTGGACAAAGCCCTAGGGTAAGTGTGGGTGAGTATGTATGCGTGAGGTGGGGCTGGCCTGTGCCCAAGGGAAACAAAGGTGTCTGCTCAGGTTTAAGCTCTTTCCATTTAACCTACTATCCTCTGCTCTTCCAAAGTTCTATGCAAGGGTCCCTTGTTAGGTGCCAAGAAAGGATGAAGATGGGACGATGTAAGTGCTTGGAGGAAATGAGAGGTGGATAAGCCAACAGGCAACCAAGGGAAGACCTAACACCTCCCCTCCCCTACAGCTTTTAAAAAAGCCAACGTGGAAGCTCAAAGCTAAGCAGGAGGATTCAATCACAAGGTGTGCCAAGCTCTAGGCCCAGCTGCCCTTGGGAGTGTCTGGTTCAGTGAGGGCCCTTTTCAGCTCATGGGGTGAGTGGGATAGGTGATTCTAGGGAGATAAAGGACTTGTTTTCTGAGTGATCCAACTTTGATTTTTCAAGTTAACTATTTGGAGTCCTCAACAAAGCAGGTAAAGTAGAGCAGCTCTGACTAAGGTCAGAGGGGGTCTGGACTGGCATCCCTCTGCTTGTATCTTTATAAAGCCCAGGCAGAGGGACATGCCTCTTGGAGCTAAAGGAATGGATCCATAATAATGACTGGACCATAGATCAACAGGCAGCACATCCTACGATCCTGGATTAGCCCTCCTGCCCATTCCCAGAATTCCCGTAAGCTCTTTCTCCTGGCAGAAACACAGCCCTAGGCATGTTCCCGAGGACTCAGACCCCTGGGCTCCCACGCATGCCCAGATACCCCCTTCCCCAGCCTGAGGAGCCAGCACCAGTGACCTAGAATTTTTCTCAGAAATAGGCTCAAAAATTTTGCTGCCCCCTTCTGGGCCCTTTATATTGAAGCTTTTCAGTGGCTTTTCTTCAGACTTATCCAAAATGGATCTTCTTTTGCAGCCCTTTGGATGACTTACATCAGAAGGGGCAGCAGTGGGTCAACCGCCTCAACTGCCGCCTGCTTCTAAATGAATGTTCAGAGTTCTGGTTACCTGTAGGTTGAAGAATTTGAACTAGATGCTGTCCTTTTTAGAGCATATTTTTATAACTCCTACTTGAGGATTAGAGATAGCGTATAATCTATTCATTGCTATACTAATTACAAGGGCCTGTTTCACTGGTGGATTTTACCAGACATTCAAAGTCACGGTAACACCCACTTCATATATCACTTCCAAAAAAGAAAAAAGCATGTTATAGGACCAACAGGTTTATATGCTTGCCATGCAGTAGACCAGCTACGTGGAGAGAACAGGGTTTGCAGAGAATGTTTAATGATCATACTGCATCAAGTGAAGAGATGGGAGGACTCTCAAATGCGTCTCCCTGAGGAATTCTGAGCTGGGGTTTCTAAGGGGACTGTGGAAGGTGAGGGGTTGGAAAATTACGGTTGTTTATTGCATGAGACTGGGGGGATAAAATCATCAGGATGTGGAAACTGTTCTTTTGAGTCAGCTCCTCGTGGGGTCTTTAAGACCGGCTGAGTATGTAGCTACATCAGTATACAGGACCTGAAGCAGTCTCCCAAAGGGAAAACGTACTTGGAACATCGTGAAACTCTATCTGTAGAGCAGTTAACAGGAACTACAGGGTATACGTGACCACAGCACAATAAACACCATACAACTCTGAAGAAGCGGGTCAGAGAACCGCTGACCTCACGATGGACTCCAAGTGGGCTGCAAGCTGGGCTTATTTTATCTCCCTTTCTTATTAATTTTATCAAGTTTATAGGAACTGTTTCAGGCAGGTCCCCCCTCCCGGTGCACTTGAGGAAGCAAGTATTATCTGGATATCAAAGCTAGAAGGAGAGCACAAACAAAAGAAAACGAAGTTCTTGAGAGATGTTAATCTATAGATGTAAAAATTCTCACAACCTTAACAAATGCAACCCAAAAATGCACAAAAAAATAACATCCCATGATCAAGAGGGATTTATTCTAGTTATGTAAGGTTGTTGAAACATTTAAAATCAGCCAGGCATGGTGGCTCACACCTGTAATCCCAGCACTTTGGGAGGCCGACGTGGGCGGATCACTTGAGGTGAAGAGTCCAAGACCAGCCTGGTCAACATGGTGAAACCCGGTATCTACTAAAAATACAAAAATTAGCTGGGCGTGGTGCCATGCACCTGTAATCTCAGCTACTCAAGAGACTGAGGCAGAAGAACCACTTAAATGCAGGAAAAAAAGGCTGCAGTGAACCAACATTGTGCCTCTGCAGCCTGGGCAATGGAGTGAGACTCCATTGTTTTTTTTTTTTTTCCTTAAATTACTGCGTTCCAGGGGGTACTTGGTTACATGAATAAATTCTTTAGTGATTTATGAGATTTTGGTGCACCTGTCACCCAAGAAGTACATACTGCACTATATTTGTAGTATTTCATCCCTCGCCTTCCCCATACTTCCCCTAAAGTCCCCAAAGTCCATTGTATCATTCTTACGTCTCTGCATACTCATGGCTTAGCTCCCACATATCGGTGAGAACATACGATATTTGGTTTTCCATTTCTGAGTTACATCACTTAGAATAATAGTCTCCAGTCTCATCCAGGTCACTGTAAATCCTGTAAATTCATTCCTTTTTATGGCTTTATAGTATTCTATTACATATATATATATATATATATATATATATATATATATATCACAGTTTCTTTATCCACTTGTTGATTAATTGGCGTTTGGGTTGTTTCCATGATTTTGCACTTGCAAATTGTGGTGCTATAAACATGCATGTGCAAGTATCTTTTTCAAATAATGACTGCGTTTCCTCTGGGTAGATAGTCAGGAGTGGATTGCTGGATCAAATGGCAGTTCTACTTTTAGTTCCTTAAGGAATCTGCACGCTGTTTTCCATAGTGGCTGTACTAGTTTACATTCCCACCAGCAGTGTACAAGTGTTGCCTGTTCACTGCACCCCAAGCCAATTACTACTGTTTTTCGATTTTTTTATTGTGTCCATTCTTGCAGGAGTAAGGTGGTATCACATTGTGCTTTTGATTTGCATTTCCCTGATACTGATGTTGAGCATTTTTTCATATGTTTGTTGGCCATTTATATATCTTCTTTTGAGAATTGCTTATTTATATCCTTAGCCCACTTTTTGATGGGATTATTTGTCTTTTTTCTTACTGATTTATTTGAGTTTGTTGTAGATTCTGGATATTAGTCCTTTGTCTGATGTATAGATTGTGAAGATTTTCTCCCACTCAGTGGGTTGTCTGTTTACGCTGCCGACTGTTCCTATTGCTTTGCAAAAGCTTTTCAGTTTAATTAGGTCCCAGCTATTTACCTTTGTTTCCATTGCATTTGCTTTAGAGTTCTTGGTCATGAAATCCTTGCCTAAGCCAATGTCTATAAGGGTTTTCCAGTGTTATCTTCTAGAATTTTTATAGTTTCAGATCTTAGGTTTAAGTCTTTAATCCATCTTGAGTTGATTTTTGCATAAGGTGATAGATGAGGATCCAGTTTCTTTCTCCTACATGTGGCTGCTAGCCAATTATCCCAGCACCATTTGTTGAAAAGGATGTCCTTTCCCAACTTTAAGCTTTTGTTTGCTTTGCCAAAGATTAGTTGTATGTAAGTATTTGGGTTTATTTCTGGGTTCTCTGTTCTGTTGCATTGGTCTATATGCCTATTTTTCTACCAGTACCACACTGTTTTGGTGACTATGGCTTTATAATATAGTTTGAAATCAGGTAGTGTGATGCCTCCAGATTTATTCTTTTTGCTTAGCTTTGGTTTGACTATGGGGGTTCTTTTTTGGTTCCATGTGAATTTTAGAATTGTTTTTTTCTCATTCTGTGAAGAACGATGGTGGTATTCTGACGGGAATAACATTGAATTTGTAGATTGCTTTTGGCAGTATGGTCATTTTCAGAATATTGGTTCTGTCCATCCACGAGCATGGGAAATGTTTCCATTTGTTTGTGTTGTCTATAATTTTTTTCAGCAGTGTTTTGTAGTTTTCCTTGTAAAGGTCTATTGACTCCTTTATTAGGTATATTCCTAATTATTTTATTTGTCTTGCAGCTATTATAAAAGGGGTTGAGTTCTTGATTTAATTCTCTGCTTGGTCGCTGTTGGTGTATAGAAGAGCTACTGATTTGTGTACATTAATTTTGTATCTGGAAACTTTGCTGAATTCTTTTATCAGTTCTAGGAGCTTTATAGGGGGGGTGTCTTTAGAGTTTTCAAGGTAAATGATCATACCATCAGCAAACAGTGACAGTTTGACTTCCTCTTTACTGATTTGAATGCCCTTTATTTCTTTCTCTTGTCTGATGGCTCTGGCTAGAACTTCCAGCACTATATTGAAGAGGAGCGGTGAGAGTGAGCATCGAAAGAGGGAATGCTTTCTCAACTTTCCCCATTCAGTGTTATCTTGGCGGTGGTTTTGTCATAGATGCCTTTTGTTATATTATGTCCCTTGGATGCTGATTTTGCTGAGAGTTTTAATCATAAAGGGATGCTGGGTTTTGTCAAATGCTTTTTCTGCATCTGTTGAGATGATCATGTGATTTTTTGCTTTTAATTCTGTTCATGTGGTGTATCACATTTACTGACTTGTGTATGTGAAACCTTCTCTGCCTCTCTGGTATGAAACCCACCTGATGATGGTAGCTTATCTCTCTGACATGTTGTTGGAATCAGTTAGCTAGTGTTTTGTGAAGGATTTTAGCGTAGATGTTCATCAGAGATATCCATCTGTAGTTTTCTTTCTTCGTTGTGTCCTTTCCTGGTTTTGGTATTAGGGTGATGCTGGTTTCATAGAATAAATTATGGAAGGTTCCTTCTTTCTCTGTCTTGTGGAATAGTGTCAAAAGGATTAGTACCAATTCTTCTTTGAATGTCTGGTAGAATTCTGCTGTGAATTGGTCTGGTCCTGGACTTTTTTGTTGTTGGTAATTTTTAAATTATCATTTCAATCTTGATAATTGTTATTGGTCAGTTTAGGGCATCTTCCTGATTTAAGCTAAGAGGGTTGTATTTTTCCAGGAGTTTATCCATCTCTTCTAGGTTTTCCAGTTTATGTGCATAAAGGGGTTCCTAGTGGCCTTAAATTATCTTTTGTATTTCAGTGGTGTCAGTTGTAATGTCTCCTATTTTGTTTCTTAGAGAAGTTACTTGGATTTTCTCTCTTCTTTTCTTGGTTAATCTTGCTTATGGTCTATCAGTTTTATTTATCTTTTCAAAGAACCAGCTTTTTGCTTCATTGATCTTTTGTATTTTTGTGTGTTTGTTTGTTTCCATTTCATTTAGTTCTGCTCGGATCTTGGTTATTTCCTTTCTTCTGCTGGGTTTGGGTTTGGTTTGTTCTTGTTTCTCTAGTTTCTTGTAGTGTTACCTTAGAATGTCAGTTTGTGCTCTTTTGATGTAAGTGGTTAGGGCTATGAACTTTCCTCTTAGCATCACCTTTGCTGTATCCCAGAGGTTTTGATAAGTTGGTCATTTTTGTCATTCAGTTTGAATAATTTTTAATTTCCATCTTGATCTCTTTTTTGACCCAGTGGTCACTCAGAAGCAGGTTATTTAATTTTCATGTATTTGCATGGTTTTGAAGGTCCTTTTGGAGTTGATTTCCAGTTTTATTCCACTGTGGCATGAAAGAGTGCTTGATATAATTTCAGTTTTCTTAAATTTGTTGAGGCTTGTTTTATGGCCTATCATATGGTCTACCTTGGAGAAAGTTCCATGTGCTGTTGAATAGAATGTGTATTCTGCGGTTGTTGGATGGAATGTTCTGTATATATCTGTTAAGTTCATTTGTTCCAAGGCTTAGTTTAAATCCATTGTTTCTCTGTTGACTTCCTGTCCTGATGACCTGTCTAGTGCTGTCAGTGGAGTAGTGAAGTCCCCCACTATTACTGTGTTGCTGTCTATCTCATTTCTTAGGTTTATTAGTAATTGTTTTATCAGTTTTGGAGTTCCAGTGTTAGGTGCATATATAAGTTTAGAATTGTAATATTTTCCTGTCGGACAAGGCCTTTTACCATTATAAACTGTCTCTGTCTCTTTTAACTGCTATTGCTTTAAAGTTTGTTTTGTCTGATGAAGCATAGCTACTCCTGCTCACTTTTGGTGTGCATTTGCATGAAATCCCTTTTTTTACCCCTTTACTTTAAGTTTGTGTGAGTCCTTATGTGTTAGGTGTGTCTCCTGAAGACAGCAGATAATTGGTTGGTGAGTTCTTATCCATTCTGCAGTTCTGTATCTTTTAAGTGGAGCATTTAGGCCATTTACGTTCAATATTAGTATTAAAATGTGTGTTACTGTTGCTTTCATCTTGCTCTTTGTTGCCTGTGTACTTTGGATTTTTTGTATTTTGTTTTTGCTTTTTAACTTGTATTTTTGTTTTATAGGTCCTATAGGAGAAGAGAGGGGAAGTGAGGGGAGGGGAGGGCAGGTTTAAAGAGGTTCTGCTTTGATGTGTTCCCAGGATTTGTTTCATGATTTAGGGCTCCTTTTAGCAGTTCTTGTAGTGGTGAGTTCTGTCAGCATGATTGTCTGAAAATTGCTGTATCTTTCCTTTGTATATGATGGTTAGTTTTGCTAGATACAAACTTCTTGGTTGATAATTCTTTTGTCTGAGGAGGCTGACGATAGGGCTCCAATCCCTTCTAGCTTATAGGGTTTCTGCTGAGAAATCTGCTGTTAATCTAATAGGTTTTCCTTTACAGGTTACCTGGTGCTTCTGTCTCACAGCTCGTAAGATTCTTTCCTTCATCTTAACTTTGGATAACCTGATGACAATGTGCCTCAGCAATGATCTTTTTGTCCAGGTGTTTTTGTGCTTCTTGTATTTGGCTGTCTAGGTCTCTTGCAAGGCCAGGGAAGTTTTCATTGATTATTCCCCTAAATATGTTTTCCAGGCTTTTAGAATTCTCTTCTTCCTCTGGTATACCAATTATTCTTAGGTTTGCTTGTTTAACATAATCCCAGACTTCTTGGAGGCTTTGTTCATGTATTCTTATTTCCTTTTAATTCTCTTTGTGGACTGAGTTAATTTGAAGATCTTTTTTTTGAGTTCTGAATTTTTTTTCTTCTACTTCTTTAATTGTATCCCTGAGACTTTCCAGAGCATTTCACATTTCTAAAAGTGTGTCCAAAGTTTCCTGAATTGTTTTTTTTTAAGCTATCTATTTCCATGAATATATCTCTCTTCACTTCTTGCATCTTTTTTTTTTTTTTTTTTTGTATTTCATTGCATTGGGATTCTCCTTTCTCTGATTCCTTCCTGATTACCTTAACAAATAACCTCCTGAAATCTGTTTCAGGTAAGTCATGAATTTCTTCCTGGTTTGGATCCATTGCTGGTGAACTAGTATAATTTTTTGGGGGGGAGGCTGTTTAAGAGCCTTGTTTTGTCATGTTACCAGGGTTGTTTTTCTGGTTCCTTCTCATTTTGATAGGCTCTATCAGAGGGATGGTCTAGGGTTGAAGGCTGTCTGTCGTTTAGATTCTTTTGTCCCACAGGGTGTTCCTTTGATGTTGTACTCTCCCCCTTTTCCTGTGGATGTGGCTTCCTGTGAGCTGAACTGTAGTGATTGTTGTCTCTCTTCTGGGTCTAGCCACCTAGCAAGTCTACCCAGCTGCGGGCTAGTACTGGGGCTCGTCTGCACAGAGTCCCATGATGTGGGCCGTCTATGAGTCGCTCAGTCATGGATACCAGTGCCTGTTCTGGTGGAGGTAATCAAGGGTGCAGTGGACTCCATGAGGGTTCTAAGTTTTGATAATTCAATGCTCTATTTTTGTACTCATTGACCTCCTGACAGGACCTGGTGCTTTCCAGAAAGCATCAGTTGTAGTAGTGTGGAGAGGGACTAGTGGTGCGCGGGGCCCTTGAACTCCCAAGAGTATATTCTCTTTCTCTTCCACTACCAGGGTGGATAGGGACAGATCATCAGGTGAGGGTGGGGCTAGGCATGTCTGAGCTCAGACTCTCCTTAGGCAGGTCTTGCTGCAGTTGCTACTGGGGATGCAGTGAGATTCCCAGGTAACTGAAATTGTATACCTAAGAGGATTATGGCTGCCTCTGCTGAGTCACGCAGGTTGGCAAGGAAGTGGGGGAAAGCAGGCAGTCACAGGCCTCACCCAGCTCCCATGCAAACTGAAGGGCCAGTCTGACTCCCACTGTGCACCCCCCACCCAACAGCCTCAAGTCTGTTTCCAGGAGGGCGAGACAGCCTTGAAAACTTGCCCAAGACTATCAGCCTCCCATCTGTGAGAGAAAAGGTCTTAGTTCTTCCCTGGACTGTGAAGTCTGCATGCCTGATCCTGCCCTCCCTCGAGTTCTAGCCAGGAGGTTTCTCACCCTATTCAAATTGTTACAAAGTTCAGCTAGAAAATTCCTTCTCCCTGTGGAGTTTTACCCCCTCTCCTTTGGCCACTCTCCCAATGGAACCCTGTGTGCCAGGCAGGAATGTGCTGCCTGGGGACCCGGTGAGCTCCCAGGGCCTTTCTGCTGCTTACTCTACCCCTCTAGTTTGCTGGACGCTCTAACTTGTCTCAGCTCCAAGTAACATCAGAAACTTCTCCTGCAAACAGACCTTCAGGTTCTCCAGTGGGAGTATGTGTTCGGAAGAGGAGGTCTCCCTTTCCAACTTCTTCTGCTGGGGAACTCAAAGTATTTGGGGTATCTCCCGGGTCCTGCAGAAGAAGTCCCCTTCCTTCAGAGGGTCTGTGGGTCCTCTCAGAATGGCTGGTTTGTTCTTGAAGTTAACCTGGAACTAAAATTCACAATGCAAGCTTCCGCAAGCTGCTCTGTCTGGAGCTGCAATCTAGTCCTGCCTCCCGTCTGCCATGTTCCCCTGAATCCTGAGTCCATCTTGAAATAAAAAGAAAATGAATCAGTTAATAGAAGCCACTGTATCAATAGGCAATGGAAAAAAAAATGGACACAGGAAAGCATCTGATAGGATTCAACACCCACTGGTGATACAAACTCCCAGCATACTAGGAAGAGAGAGGAACTATCTGAGCTTTGTGAAGAAAATGCAAAATCTACAACTCATCTATAGGCTATAAACTATGATCTATAGCCTCATCTGTGCTTTCCTTGAGGCCTTTCTGGTCACCACTCTGATACCCGTGTTTACCTTTGCCCAGGAGCACTGTGTTATCTTGCATGAGTCACAAGGTCCCCTCTGCATCTGGATAGACAGGTGCGGGTAGTAAATTATGATGTTGCATCTCAGTTTTCTCATAACATGAGGAGCAATTTCACAACGTTTCGAATATTTCTTAAGTTTCTATGGAAAGAGAAAGCTGAAGCTAGGATTTTCCTGTCAGGGTTCCTTTTTAAAAACCTACCTGTGGGATTCTGCCTTTGGCTGGTCTTTGTGAGAAGGACACCTGTGTGGTGGGTGCAGTTGGGCCGGTGTTAACTGTAGTATGGAAGCACACCTGGCAGTGGTGAGATGAACACCAGGCATTGACGGAGTGAGTAAAGAATCGTCCATGTTTCCTGCTGTCTGTACAATGCCTACAGAGGCAATGGTGGAGAGCAATGGAATGATGAAGATATGCATCTCCCTAGCTAACCTGGTGAATTTAAGAGTGCTCTGCAGCAGACAAGTCTATACAAACCAGCCCCAAAATCAGGAAGCCGAGAAACCGAAGAAGAGACTCAGGAATCCAGTTTCTCAAAAAAAAAAAAAAAAAAAAAAGAAAGAAAAGGAAAAAGAAATCGGGACTTACGAACAGAAGCCATGTCTGTGTCCCAGGTGGCAGTGAGACAAGATGGTGTATTCCCCACGCCATCACCCACACTCCACTCCCTAATTTGCTCTTACAATATCATGAACCCTCCTCTTCCGCAATGGTCCCTGAACCTGTAGGGAGGGTACCTGATGTTGTAAAGCTTTAGCAGGAGTGCACTGGCAATAATGAGGTGTTCATGCAAGGGGCCCCCTTCAACCACAGCATTTACCATGACCCAGGTAATAAGCATATTCAGTGGGTGAATATTCAGCTCATCATAAAGCTAGTCCTTGCATGTGAAGCATGTCAGCTTCATCTGGGGTGCTCCACTTGGCACTTACAGAGTGAACTGGACAGTTTCCCTTCTCAGAGTAAGCAGATAATTTTATCCAGTGGCTTTTATCTGGTCTACCAAGCTGGCTGTTCTCTTGGCATATAATTGAAGTTGAGATTTGAATGGGGACAGAACCAAGCCATATTAAAAGGGCAGAACATGTTGAGAGAAGGGAGAAAAAGCTCTGCTTAGAGTTTGGACTGAATTCCCCATTTAACCCAGCCTATCTCAAAACATCAGCACTTTACGGTGGCATATTCTAAGGGCCCAGCCCCAAAATTCTTGGAGCTGGCTCTCCATGTGTTTTAAGAAGCCCTAAAGACAACTCGAATGCTCTAAGTTTGAGAACCAATGGTTTAACCTAAAGGGAGATAGAGTTTACCCAAGAGACAGCTTTATATTTGAGGGAACAGATAATTTTCAGTCCATTTCTGTTAACCCAATTTGAAAACAGGACATCCCACTGAGTTGAGAAGATGCAGAAAGAGTGAGCACTGTAGTGTGTGAACTGTGTGCTGCTTGCCTCAAATCCCCTTTTTGAGATGGGGTTGGGGGAGGTTATCTCTGAGCCCTCCAGGGGCCAGAGAGGGGTGCAGTTTGGTGGCTGACTCTGCCACTCAGGAGATGTGGCCAGAACAGCTCCTTATGATGGCTGTGGTGGGAGGACGTGAGTCTGGTTAGAGCTTCACTGAAGCACATAGGGCCCCTCAGATGTCTGAGCCAGCAGCCGAGACTCGGATGGAAAATGCCTGGAAAGGAGGCACCGAGGAAAGGGAGCCCAGGGTCGTGTGGGCTCCAGGTGGAATCTCTGACCCTCAATTTCACCGCCCCCCACCCGCCCCCTGTGGGGCCTCTGAAGGATTGTTAAGACTTGTGGAAATCACAAACTGGAGGAAAAACAGTATTTATCTGAGTATGTATTTAAGGTTTCCTAAAGTGTGGTCACACTTCAGAAAGAGCTTGAGAAAATGTCCTAATTCTGACATCTCAGCAACCCTCAACAACTGTGGTGAATTCAGCTCAGCAGTAGCAAAAAGCTCAGATTATACATTCTGGGTGATACCGTTCCCCAGTGGGGCTCCTCTTCATCCTCGGATGCTCACCCCTGACCCCAACATCCCAAGCCAACCCCCCCTTCTAAATCCACAAAGCTAAGCTGTAGCAACCCCTGGGACCTCAGTGGTTTCTGTAGGTGAATTTTGAAGGCACACATCCTTAAACCCAAAGGGAGTTTAAACCCACGAAACAGAAGATGGTGGTGTTGGCATTTTCGTGCAAAGTCTGTAAATCAAAAAGCAGTCTTCAAACACGGCTTTATCAAGTTAGTGATGCCTGGCAGATGGCCAACAAGTGGTGTGACATGCTTGATTCCTGCATTGTCAGTTGTGTCCTGAATCACTGCTGGGATGTGATTCGAGAGGCTGGCTTCTCACTGCACCTGTCCCTTAGACCCATCATCAACATGGATCCCACAGAAGGGGCAGACATAGTGGCCCATGCCACGTGCTGGTTTCCATCCTGCTCCATAACCCCTGAGTCCGTGGCCCTCAGTAGATAATGTGGGTGCTGCCCACACCATTTGGTAAAGGGAGCTGAGCTCCCTTTACCATTTCTGTGCCCCTGTCAAAGGCTTCAGCATGCTTTTCACAGCACTCACCTGTGGTTCTTCAGAGGCCAGCCCTAGAGCAACTGCAGCCACTCACCTGCCCACATCCAATAGGGGTGCCAGGGAGTCTATTTTTCCCCAAGGGTGGCCTCCAACAGTGCTAATGTGAAAGTCTCAGGTTGGGACACCTCTGAGGGATCACCTGGCCTCCCAAGTTCCCTGCAGGATCTGGTGAAGCTGCCTGCTGCAGGCTTTGCCTGAAATTCGCCCTCACAGGCTCCATCACTCCTGTGTCCCCATCCTGCTCTGCTTACCCTGCTCCCTTATAGGGCACCCATAGTCCACAGGTCTCCTTTCAGGCTCCGCTTCTGGAGCAGCCAACTCAAGCATCCTCCACCCCAGAGAGCTGATTCACCTAAGATGGCCTAATACATTTCACCTCCTGGGGTTTCACCATCATAGCACCAAGAGCTGGCCTAAATGAGCTGAGCTTCCTGGTTGTGTGGACCATGGGTGAGTGGACCTGAACTGGTGAATGGAGAAGGCTCGTCTGGGGGGTGGTGGGGGTAAGAGTGGGAGAGGGGACAGAGCTGCATGAAGAAACAGAAGATGTGGTGCCTGAGAGGCAGAGGCTTCCTTGGCATCACTCAGCGTTCTGATCCTCACTGCCTTCCTGAGGTCCAGCTGCACTACGTTCCCTGTGGTGCTCTTTCAAAGTTTGTGTCCTGCAATAAGCCTGTCAGCAGGCTGCTCCAATTGGTCTGTTCCTCCCAACAGAGGGAGGCCCACATGAAGCAATTTCATGAGGATGAGTCTGTTTGGGGGCATGTGGGGTCCAGCTTGATCTTCTACCCCACATTTGCATTCACCCGACGCTGGATGGGCCAGCTCCCGTGCCTGCCAACACTGGCCCACCCCAAGTCCTGTCTCCCTCTCAGCCTCTGCAGGGACCTTTTCCAGCACCTGGGCACAGGGGTGGCCTGAAAGGGGGTGAGCAAGTGCTGCTAGGAGCTACCCTTGGCCGATGTGGAATGGGAGTCAGTGATAAATTCCCCAATTCCCAGCCCAGCCACCCATAGCAATAACCTGCCTCCCACTTGTGTTCCCCTTTCCCAGCTGCTTCTGAAGCAGGAGGAGCTGTGAACAAACCTCTCAAACACCGAACGGGGAAGGAAATGGTAATTTTATTCGGCCGGGAGCTGTGGTAGGCATAGCTGCCTCAACAACCGAGCTCCCAACAAAGAAAACCCTGGCCCTTTTAAAGCCTTGCAATCCAAGCGATCTAAGAGGTGCTCATGTGAGAGGGTGATTGATTAAGCAAGATGTGACTAGATAGGGGTCTTGAGTGGCCGAGTAAGAACAATGCCTTCTGGGACAAGGTTCCTCCACACCATGCCTGTAATCTATAGATAGGATTGTGGTTAGGAGTAGGGGGTTTAATTTTTAACCTCCAGACCTGGTCAGCGGCGCCAACTGGTTCTTCCACTGACCTCCTCTGCCTGACTTGGAACTTTCATTTCCTCCTTTTCTCCAAGCACAGGCTGAGAGAAGGGGCTCTCCTTCCTCACTTCCAGTGCTACTTAAAGGTAGGGGGATCCTCTCCCAGCTAAACGCCCTGCAGCTGAGCTACCTCTCAACTAGACTCCCTGCTTCCAGAATCTTGACTCAATCTCCTTTTAGGGTGACCCCCAACTAAGACAGTGGGGTCCCTCACTTTTCAAAGCAGAATTGTCCCTCACATTTCAACAGGAAATTCTCTCAAGCTCGGGGGCAGATTCTTGACTCTGCTGCTTCCCAGGAAACTCAGAGAGTTTGGTGAGTAATGAATGCCTCTGTTTACCCCTCCACCCCCTCTTTGTTTGTTCTTTAGTAAGTCCTAGCCATTAGGATTTTTTAAAAAATCCTGTTTGTTTATGGTTTGGAGACACCAGGAAAAATTTCGATGACAAGTTGCAAGGTCAAATTTCCAGGAAGCCGCCAACTGATAAAAGGCTAGTAATTTGCAATAAGAGCAGATCCTTATTGGGTATTTACCATGTGTCCTGCACTGGCAGGCCTTATGCATATTAACCCATTTAACCCTCACAAAAGGCCTGTAGCTTAAGTATTCCTATTCACCACAGAGACACGAGGAAACAGGCACAGAGAAGTCAAACAATCTACCCAAGGTTGCACAGGTAGTCAATGCAGAGCCAGGATTCAAATCCAGGGAGTCTGGCTCAGAGCCCATCTTCTGAGTCACCTTGCCATTCTGCTCATGGGGGACACACTGGCTGGGCGTTTGGGGCATGGGTTTCCCTACTAGTGAAGGCAGGCTTTGCCTTTCATGGAGCATCTCCAGGGGTCCTTACTGCCCAGAAAGCCAAACTCATTTCCTCATTCTGGCATGGACATGCTCCCAGAGAGGTATGCCCATCTTGTCCACCTCATTGTTTAGCCACAAAAGGGAATCCCCTCCCTTCACCCTTTCCTCTTATCAGTGATGCTGTGCACAACCTTCACAGAGGCCCTGATGGCCAGTGCCAGGCCTGCGCTCTTGGGCTTCCCACCCCTGAAATGCCCCTCCTCACCCAATTTCCCCTGTTTCTCTACACCTCAGGCACATGCTGGCACTCTGTTGGGGTGATTTTTAATAGCCTGTACAGTTTTACATATTTTTAAAATTTAGTTACCAATTTTTTTTTTTTTTTTTTTTGAGATGGAATCTCTGTTGCTCAGGCTTCAGTGCAGTGGTGTGATCTTGGCTCACTGCAAACTCTGCCTCCTGGGTTCAAGTGATTCTCCTGCCTCAGTCTCCTGAGAGGCTGAGATTATAGGCACCTTTCACCATGCCTGGCTAATTTTTGTATTTTATAGAGACAGGGTTTCACTATGTTGGACAGGATAGTCTTGATCTCCTGACCTCATGTAATCTGCCTGCCTCAGTCTCCCAAAGTGCTGGAATTACAGGTGTGAGCCACCATCCTCTGCCACCAACCTTTAAAAGTCCGAGATTTTACATATATACATGGAGCATCAGCTTTTCTTGGGAAAACAAAAAGTTCAGAGTTAAGATACTGCAGTCCTCCAAGCCCCAGTTAGAAAGGACATGTACTCTGTGGTTTGCTGCCACCTCTACTCCTCTTTCTTTGTCTTAGGTCAGGTCAGACCATGCGTTTCCTCACTGAGCCATTGGTATTTGGTATCCAGTCCCAAATTGCAAACTCAGCTATAGTGCCACATCTTGCTAAAACACAGATTCCAGGGCCCCACCTCTAGAGCTTCTGATTTGGTGGGATTGAGGTAGGCCTGAGAATTTGCATCTCTAGTAAATCCCCAGGTGATACTGATGCTCTGGCCTGGGACCACACTTTGAGAGCCACAGCTCTAAGTTAAAATCTGGCTCTTTTCTGAGCCTCTCCTGACCTTTTCCATGCAGCGTTCCTCCTTGTCACACACCAGGACTGCAAAGACGTAGGTGTCTGTTTCTGCTACTTCCAGACCTTGTCCTTCCTTCTCTTCCCTTGTCCTGCAAAACCTCTGCTCATCTGAAGCACACACCACGAGATTATACCACCTTCCCTCACTTAAGGGGTATTTTAATATCTGACTCTTCTTTTGTCTTCACTCATGAACACATTTTAAAAATCCAAGGAAATCATCCATCCGTTGCCCTGGCTTTTCAGCACTTGGACTTCCTCATGTCTAACTCTGTTTCTCTACTCCGCTTCAGCAATCCCCTTCTACGATCACAGCATCTCTGAGATCCCAATTTTGAGCATCCCATTCTCAAATTTCCATCTTCTCTTATTCCACTTCACTCATTTTGTCACCCTTACTCCACACAATGGGACACTAGCAACTGTGCCATTACCTCATTAGTTCATACCCTCCATTCCCCTTCCCTCTCCTCCCCTCCTCTCTTCCCTGCTCACCCAGTCCTGGCTCCAGTCTCTTCTCCTCCCCGTCCTGGCATATAGCCTCAGCTCCTTTCACTATTCTCGCCTGGCAGATTCCAAGCCAACAGAATTAAACCTGATTCTTCTAACTCTCATGCACACCTGAGGACTGTCACCAGGACAGAGCCCACATCCGTGCTGACTGTTCACTAATTAAGCTTATTTTTTAAAAGAAAAAAATTGAGATAATTGTAGTCGTTGGCAGTTGTAAGAAATGATACAGAGAAACTCTGTATATCTTTTTCCCGGTTTCCCTAAAGATAGCATTTGTAGAACTAAGAACGATGCCACAGGCAGGATACGGACAGGGATATAGTCAAGATACCTTCCATCACCACAGGACCTGCTGCTGCTTTTTTACAGCCACATTTCTCTTCCATCCGCATCACTTCCTTAAGGCCAAGAAAGCACTTATCTGTTCTCCATTTCTTCAAATTTGTCATTACAATAATGTTGCTTAAATTGAATCATACGATTTCTATTTTCCATCTGTTTCATCCAGTTGGAGAAATGTCTGTTTACGTGTTTTGCTCGGTTCCCGATTAGGCTGGTTTTTTACTGTTGAGTTCTAAGAGTTCCATGTATATTCTAGACGCGAGTCCTTTGTTGATATGTAGTTCTCAATTACATTCTCCCTGTCTATGGCTTTTCTTTTTCTTCTCTTTCCAGGATCTTTCACAGAGCAAAAGTTTCAAATTTTGATGAAGTTCAGTTTATCAAATGTCCAACTTTTGATGTCAATTCTAAGAACGCTTTGCCTGGTCCGAGATTCTACAAATATTCTTCTGTTTTTTTCTAAAAGGTTTATAGTTGTATTTTTTGCATCTAAATCCATGCTCCATTTTGAGTTGATTTGTGTTCAAAGGTGTGAGTGTTAGGTTTATTTATGTGAGTGTTAAGGTATTCTTTTTATTTTTTTTTTTTGCCTGTGGGTGTCCAGTAGCTTTAGCACTGTTTGTTGAAAGGGCTGTCTTTCCTCCATTAAATTGCTTTTGTACCTTGTAAAAAAAATCAGTTGGGCATATTTGTGGGTCTTGTTCTGGATTCTCTCTTCTGTTCCATTGATCTATGCGTCTACCCCTTTGCCAATGGTCCTAGTCACGTTGTAAAGTCATTCAGCCATATTACTCTAGACCAAGGTTTCTCAATCTGGGTACTGTTGACATTTTGAGCAGGATAATTCTTTGTGACAGGGGGCTGTCCTGTGTGTTGTGGAGATGTGTAGCAGCGTCCCTGTTTTCTATCCATAAGAGGCCCATAGCTCCCCTTCCCCACCTAGTGACGTCCAGAAAATGTCCCCAGACATTGCTGAGTGTGCTTGGGGTCGGGGGGAGCAATATCACCCCCACCAAGAGTCATTGTTCTAGTTTCTAGATCTGACCAGCTATTGGGATAGGTTTGCCTCATCTAATTTTTGCAAAGAGCCAAAGGGGGCCACATGGAGTAGTCACCTCCCCTGGGACCTTCTGCCTGGTGCCCACCCTGCATTCTGACAGTAATGCCAGGCAGTAGGTCGGACAATGAGCAACCTCAGCTCTCTGGGGAATCTGGATCCAGTGATCCTAGGGCCTCTGCAGTCAGAAATGCTCCTCTTTGTGTCTAACACAGTCTCTTTGACTAACAATTTAAATTGTCTTTGTTTTCCCCCAAAGTGGTGAAGAACACTTGTGAACCATTTGAATTCAGAATCAGGAGGTTAACTTTGCAGACACGGCTCAACCTCTGCCAAGCTAAATTGACCAGGCAAATTATTACCATGTGGAAATTGGTTTCTTGATTTTTAAAATGAAGTGAACTGGTGGGAAGACGTTTGGGGTTTGGGGCCCTGCCGTCTATAAGGTTTAATGAGGACTGCCTCCTATGTTCTTCTTCTTTACCTTGGCAGGTTGCATGAGCTCCCATCTCATCCACTAGCCCTTGTCTTCACAGCCCTTCATCACTTTCCCCACCATCCCCTCCAGACTTTTTCTAAGTCTGACTTCCCAGTCTGCTCCCTCGATTACGTGATTGGTGTGCTTTTCCTTATGGGAGAAGAGTTCCAGATCATCTTGTTGTCCAATACTGTAGATTGGACAGCAAGCTTGCTGTCCAAACTAGCCACACGTGGCTGTTTACATCTTTAAAAATTATAATTCAATACAATTATATGAGAAATCAAGTTTTTTTTAAAAAAAAATCTTCATGAATTGATTTTGTGAAATTATACTTTTTCTAGAATTTTGTCCATTCTGTTCACATTTTTTGAATAAAAACTTGAGTTTTTCACTGGCATTAGTCAATTTCTCTGTAGCTGCACATGGCTGGGGGCTACTGTACTGGGCAGTGTAGATGTGAAAGAGTTGCGTTAGCACGGCACGGTCTCTTGGACAATCCTGAGAGCTGATTATTTCAATCACTTTGTCCTCATGGACTTGGATATATTTATTCTATTAAGCTGAGTGTTTTCGTGCATCTGTTATTTTTAACTTATTTTCCTCCCACTCAGACATCACTCAATATTGGATTATTCTTGGAGTTTTGACTTACCTTTTTCAGCTTTAGGTCATAATCCAGTTCGGAACGGATGCTCAGGACAGAGCCTTTTCTTCCTGAGTCAAGGGCTGTCTCTGACTCTCGGGTCTCAGATGTTCACTGTGAGTGCTGGTGGCTTTTCATGTGGTGATTCTTCTTACTGCTTGGGTTATAAGCTCCTTAAGAAAGGGAACACCTCTCATATATTCCACTGGGCTTCATATATTTAGAACATGGTTTTTAGGCAAATATTACTCACAGGAAGATAATTGCCTTGCTAATTTCTGGAATCAACTGTGTCTTTGTTGAGAAGGAAGGCTGATTCATATCTCAGGATCATTGGGAGGCAATATATTTAGCTAATATTTAATTTACATTTATTGCACAATTATGTGAGCAAGAAATATAGCGAGAGAAAGAGAAATATAGTTTCATCACTGCCCATGGTAAGAATCAACTTGTGGTATAAAAACGGTCTTTAATTTTGGTTCCTTGAAAATGGAAAACGGTCAGATTTCACAGAACTCTTTAACGGGATGAAAAACTCAGAGAGGGCCTGGGCCCACAAGGGGCTGTCTGGGGTCTGTTCCCAGACTGTGGTGTGACTGGGCGTTGTCTGTGGGTTTTCAGTGATTGTGCCATTGGTGGCTTTGGCTCCGAGCTGCAGTTCTTAAAAGGGCTATTTAATTACATTTTGTTTTCCTTTTAGCATAGAGTGTGGGGAGAATGCCGGACTAGGAGTCGTGATGACTCTGCTGTAACCCTAATGTACCATTTAGATGTCAAATCCTGGCAAGCCATTCAGTGCTTGGACTGCCATGTCTTTATTCAGGACGTGGGAACACCAGCTGTCTCTATTCCTGTCTAGGAGAGGAATCAATCACATTGGGAAATGCATATGATGACTATGCAGATGCTACATAAATGTACACATATTTTTTTGAGGGGTGGGCAAGTAATAGAATTTTTTCTGCTTCTATGTACAAAGTGAAAATAATAATGTTTACTTATTCCTAAATACCTACTTTTAAGAATATATGTAACATTTTGAGGAAAAAAGGAAAGAACATCAACTTGATGGGTGTGAGGTGGAGTCAGGTTTCTACCCAGATGCGCCCAACACTAAAATTCCCATCTCTACAAACAGGGGCATCAGCACTTCCCATTGTCTTGTCTTTTGCAGGCAGAATAATGGAGATTGAAGAATGGACCAAGTACTCTGGTCACTGAATAAGAAAGGTGACGCTGTGTGTGTAGGGATCCTACATAATACTATTTCTGACTCAGTACAATTTAACTTCTTGAAAAAGTTTAAGATTTGTTTTAGTAGAACTTATTTTTCAAGATTCTTTTGTTGTTAACACCTAGTGCCTACAAAGTACCTTCCTCATCATAATAATTTATGTGCTTTTTCTAAAAATATTGTCTGGCTAGCCAATAAAAAATGGCTTCAAGTTTGCATCAGATGTATGTAAATCAAAACAAGAAGGAGTTTGAACACTCAGATTAGGAAAGGTCAGAAAGATTAATAAAATCTGCAGTTGGTGTTGGTGTGTTGGAATAGGTACCCCGATGGGGTTGGTGAGAGTGAAAATGACTATAACCTCTTGTAGGATGACGCATGAAATGTGCCCATCTCTTTTTCCAATTCCAGACCCTTTTCCTCAGAAGAGCATTGGCAAGACACAGAGCCATTGTGCAGGCTGTCCATTACAGCAGGAAGCAACAGAAATATCTACCAGTGGAGGGGTGGGTGTTCACACAAATTATCTTACAGATATGCTATGGGTTACTATAACACCCATGATGATGGCTATCTATATTTGGTAATGAGAAAAGGTTTTTAGTTGAAAAAATCAATATAAATGAAGTCCTGCTTAATGCATACCTTTTATATAAATTTTTATCTGTCCACATATCTGAACATGCATAGAGAGAGGACTAGAAACATATGTATTCACCAAATGGCAACAATGGTTATTTCTGGACCAGGGACTTCCAAATGACTTTCACATTTTTCTTTATGAGTTTATTTTTTAAAATACTTTTAAAATAGGTGCTTACTATATTATAAAAAAAAAATTTTTTTTAAAGGTAAATATAGTTGATACTTTGTAGCATAAATAGGACAGCTATCTCACAAAGTTGGGAGAGACAGAATCAATAGGAGATGACAGATAGATAGATAGAGATGAGAGGGGATTTGTTAGGGAAATTTGCTCTCTTCATTATGGAGGCTAAGTTCCACTGTAGGCTGTCTGCAAGCTGGATTACCAGGGAAAGTGATAAGGTGGCTCAGTCTGGATTTAAAGGCCTTAAAACCAGAGAAGCTGATGATATAACTCAGTCCAAAGCAGACAGCCTGAAAATCCAGGGGCCCACTGATGCAAGTCTTGGAGTGTAAAGGTCATAGAATCTGGAGTTCTGGTGTCCAAGGGCAGGAGAAGGAGGAAGTTCAGCTCCAGGAGGAAGAGAGAGAGAGTGAGAGAGAGAGCAAGCAAATTCAACTTTCCTCTGCCTTTCTGTTCTATTTGGGCCAGCTGATTGGATGGTGCGTCCCCAACCCCGCATCGAGGGTGGATCTCCCCAAGTTAGTCCAGCAACTCACATGCCAATATCCTGTGGAAGCATCCTCACAGAACACCTGGAAATAATGCTTGGCCAGTTATCTAGGCATTCCCGGTGATGCCTAAAAGTAACAATCACAGTACATATTGATAAAAATGTACTGTGATTGTTACTTTTCGGTAACAATCATATTCAAAGATCACAGTACATATTCAAAGATCTTTAAAGGTCTAGTAAATCCAAAAAAAAGGTTTGGACTTACTAGACCTTTAAAGATCTTTGAAAATATGCAGCTGCTTTGAACAATTTTATTGCCCCAAATTGTTATGCTGATCTCTAATCCCGAATGTGGTATTTGGAGGTGGGGGTCTCTGAGAGGTGACTTGGTTTAGAAGAGGTCACGAAGGTGGTGCTCCCAGGATGAGATTCGTGTTCTTATAAAAAATGAAGAGATCAGAGTGTGCTATCTCTCTGCCGTAGAGGACACAGCAAGAAGGCAGCTATTTGCAAACCAGAAAGTGAGCCCTCACCAATAATTCCACCATGTCAGCTCCTTAGTTACAGACTTTCTGCCTCCATAAGCATAAGAAATAAATGCTGTTTAAGCCAGCCAGCTCATGGCATTTTGTTCTTTTATCCCAAACTGGCTAAGATAGCAGCTTAGGTGTCTCCTACAGTTCTAAGCTCCTGCTTGGATGGAGACGCCATTTGGCTTGGAGGTCTCATCGGGCCAGACGTAGCAGAGAGCCTGCAGATTCTTCACCCAGGATCTCTGCAGTCAGTCTTGCTTTTCCTCTTGGCAAGAGAGAAGAGTTTGGAAATACTTTAAAGGAGAGGGATGCGTTCCTTTCTTCAGCCTGACCCTGACTCATAAATTGTGTGGCTGTAGCTCCAGTCCTTCTTGGTAGAGAACCTGAGTTAAGAATGTAATAAAATAATTGGATTCCTTGTTCTGGATTTAAAAAAAATGTCACCAGGACTCAGCCAGGCTGTGTGACTCCACTTTTATAACCAAGCTGGAGTGGTTTTCCTATCTTAGGAAAAGTTCAAGACACCAGAAATGCTAATTTTTATTTTCAAATTGAATGCATCTGAGAAACACGGGCTAAATTGGAAAATGTCTTCTTTGAAGAACGCTATTTCCTTTCGTCATACATATGCATATGAACTCTAGATTCTAAAAGAATGTTTCTCAGTTGGATTTTTAGTAAGATCTAAAATCTAAATTTGGTAACAATTTACATTACTAATAATTTAAATTACATATGTAAGCAAACTATTAGATTTCTACCCCCTGCTCAAACCAACAAAAATATCTTTCTCCCCTCAGGGATTGCGTGTGGGCATTCGCTGTCTGGGACCAGCTGGAGAAAACGCAGACCCATGTGCTGAGCTCAGCCTTTTCTCTTGGCGAGGAGGCAGGTAGAATGTCATTCAGAATGAAAACAAGAAGGAAATATTCTCCAAGCAATAAATGGCATGAGCTTCTTCCTTGATGTACTCTTAAAAAAAAAAAAGAAACTTACAAAGAAAAGTTTCCTTATAAATTGAGTCTGTATCTCTTCTCCCCAGGAACACTGTTGCTGTGGAGACTCCTTCTCTGTAGCAAGGTTCCATCTAAGTTCAGGGGGTCCATGAACGTGGGTGAGGAGAAAAAACTACATCGCTTCTTTCACTTGCCTTAGAAACTTAGCGTGTGCTTTGGTTATGAATGTGACAGCAAGTTACGGTAGTATTAGCAAAATCTGTGTTTTATTTTATCACCCACAAAGATCATGGGTATTTTCATATCACAGATAACTGCGGTCATGGATATCTGAAATCATCCCATACACAAATCAATACCTTTAAAATTAGGTCAGTATTAGATCTACTGCTAGCTCTTTATTTATTTGTTAAAGATCATCATTATTATACAACAGTGTTTTTATGTTTTGATAAGTGCATTTATCAAAGAGTAGGTACACACGAGACACTTGCTGAGGAAGAAACAGCCCTGTGGCCCCTGCTGTCCATAACATCCCTCCTAATGAACACCCCCCAGGCTTTGATTTTTTTAATTTTCCAAAGACGATGTAGTGTTCGTAGTGCAGGTTTTCGTGAAGAGCAGCGTGGTTAGGAACACGGGAGTTGCCATCTGACAGACATGGTTTTTGGATCAGGACCCCGTCACCCAGCTGCATGGTGGAGGCCAGTCGGTTTATCAACCGGTGCCCGGTGCCCCTTCTCCAAGGGTAATGCCATCACCCATCCCACCTCATGGTATGAGAGCGAGGGGTTGAAGAACCAATATGAATAAGATCCCTCCCACAGCGTCTTGCACACAGCACCAGGTGACACCCACATCCAGAGTCTTTGTGTAAAGCCCCTCCCACAGCGTCTCCCACACCGTTGAAGGTGACACACAGATCTGGAGTCCTCGTGTGAAAACCCTCCCACAGCGCCTCCCACAGTACGGCAGGTGACACATCCAGAGTCCTTGGGCAGGTGCAGCCTCAGGGCAGAGGAGAACTGTAGAGGTCGTTGGAGGTCTCTTCCTTCCTGAGGTTGCTCGCTGAAGACCACTTGTTTCGGGAGGCCAATTTCTTTCATCTCTTCCCTGCTCCTTTCCAACTTCACCACTGGTCTCTCTACTCAATGGGTTAAGAAAAGAACACTTTAGGGTTGGAATGTGTAGTGCACCTCAATTTGAGGTGCTTACCAAGCACCTAGTCTCCTGTCTCCCACCGACATATCCCTATTTCCCTCAGCCAAGCAGGAATAAATTGTAAGTGAGGTTGGTCACCTTGGAATCCATCTGGCTTAAGCCAGTGATAGGCGTAAGAATGGCCATGTGACCTTGTCTGAGAAATGGCAAGTGATTACTCTTCTAGAGGTCCTAGAAGGAAGATTTTCTCTCCTCTGGACAGGATGGTGTAAAGAGATTAGGGCTGGGGCAGCTGTAGCCATTTTACTACTATGAGGCAAAGCCTTACACAAGCCATGGAGAACAGAACCAAGAGCTAAAGGAAACAAGCCCTGGTGAGATCCTAAGAGCTTCCAGATTAGCCTCTGCCTGGAACTACTTACACAAGTCAGTTTGAGTTGGTTCCCTGATGCCTTAACTGAACAAAAGCATCCAATCTAATTACAACACTGTGAGAAGAGAAAAATGATGTCTAAGGACTGTAACTCAAACAGAGGACTTCAGGGCACTATTCACTAAGCTGGGATGTCTGCCTCCTGGCTTACCGCTTTCTCAGGCACCAACATGTGTATCTAGGCTCAGATAAGCCATCTCTCTCCTTTCATATTTCACAATTTCATGACATCTTCGTAGAGCTGTTGCAAATTACGTGACTCTTTCAGCATGGTCTCATAACAGTTTCCTTTTTCCTGTGTGCATCTTAAAAAATTTCTCTTAAACAATGTATTGGACACAGAAAATGATGAAGAATGATTTAGAGGTTGTCAGACTGGTGGTTTGTTATAGTTCTATAGTTTTTTAAAAAGAATGTGATAAATAATTGATTTATGCAACACTGATGTATGAAACACACATGGCCTTAAAAAATTAAGGAAGATGGGAGTGTCTCTTTTTTTTTTTGAAGCCATTTCCTCCTGGATTCTCTGGAGAAACCTTTTTAAACTGGGTTTCTGGAGCATAGGGACCCACCAATATATCAGAGCCTTCCTTGGTATGAGAGTTGGTAGACTCTCAGACTTGGATTAGTTTTTTATGAAAACAATCTACATAAAATGGTATCTGAAAGAGGAGTTTCTCTACCAAAGACAAAATAAACAAACGCCACTGCCTGATGAACTTGATACAAATAAAAACATTTAGAAATTCTCAGGAAGGCATTTATGAAGTAACATATCTTCCCTCACGGTTATTTTATTTTAGAGATTTAAATATGTCTTTAGTATAACATCTGTTGGCATTGAGTCATAAGTTGCAATTGATTAGACATACAAAGAACTCTGGAAATTCCCAAAATTTCTGGAAATGTTTTTTATGGGAAAAAAATGCTTTTTAAATTTTTGAGATAATCTTGGGATTTACAGAAAATTTGCAAGAGTAATATGAGGACTTCCTGTGTACCCTTTACCCCGATTGCCCAAAAATTAACACTTTCCCACATTTGCATTATCATTCTCTTTCTGTACAGATTTATTTCTACTCCTTTGGGGGATCCTGTAGACAGTGTTTAATTTTTTTCTTTTTATTCTTAAATACTTGAGAGCATATTTCGTCAAATAAGAACATTCCCTCCTTATCCCGGCATAATGATCAAAATCAGGAAATGGACATTGGTCCAGTATTATTTCTAATCTGTAGACCTAAGGCTGTTATAGCAAAAGGCCATTCCAGCAAAAGAAAAAAAAAAAGAGAAAAAAACGAATGGATCATAAACTTTAGTCTCCTTGAATCAGAAACAGTTCCTCAGTTTTTCTTTCATTTTTGGTACAGGTGAGCTATGTTGTAGAATGGACTTGAATTGGGGTTTGTCTCATGCTTCCTTGTGTTTAGATTCAAGCTCTGCATTACGGGCCAAGTGCTGAGATTTCGTGTTCCCAGGGCACTGCATCATGGAGGCACACAAGGGATTTGTCCCATTACCAGTGAGGTCAATTCTGATCACTTGATTCATGCAATGTCTGACCAGTGTCCTCTATTTTCTTTCTGTGATTAATCAATATCTTGTAGACAGTTACCTGAAGATTTTGAAGCATACTATTCTCACTGATAAAATCTACTGACAATCCCCAACTAAATCAATTATTACCATGATAGGAAATAGTTTTTCTCTGTTTTTTTCTATTAGCTCTATGTTTAAATTAAGTACAACATCCACTCCCTTCTCATCATCATAAATGTCACCACACTGGACAAAACCTCTCTTCTGCAAGAGGCTTTTGAGAAATCTCCCTGCTTCTCCCTTAATCCTCTAGATTCTATTAACCAGGAGCAAAGTGATTTTGTCATAGCCTAAGTTAGGTCTCTATGATCCTCTGAACAAATCATCAGTGGCTCCCCAGGCCTCACAACAGCTCTTCCCTGTCACAATTGCCTCCCTACCCCATTTTCACAATGGTTCCCTCTCCATACAATGTCTACACCTCCTCACAATGCCCACTACTCCTCATAGGGCCTCCCCCTCCTCCCAATGATTCCTTCCCACAATGTATCCCTTCCTCCCAATGATATCTTCTTACAATGCCTCCCCCTCCTCCCAATGATTCCTTCCCACGATGCCTCCCCCTCCTCCCAATGGTTCCTTCCCACAATTCCTCCCCTCCTCCCA